>DF360386.1:0-27492 GCA_000787875.1 Solanum virginianum | reverse complement strand
GTTGGAAGAGGTTGGTGATGATGGTGTTGTGGTTATTGATGGGTCTAAGTCTTCCTTGGTTGATGAGGTGATAGCAAAACAAGATATTGACTCTTCCTTGCTTAAATTGAAGGCCTTGGTGAAAGAGGGCAAAGTAGAGGTTTTCTTCCGAGGGGGAGATGGTGCCCTTAGGTACCAAGGTAGGTTGTGTGTGCCTTGTGTTGATGGTTTGAGGGAGAAGATCCTTGATGAGACCCATAATTCTTCTTATTTCATTCACCCCAGTTCCACTAAAATGTATAGAGACTTGAGGGATGTGTATTGGTGGGGAGGCATGAAGAAAGACATTGCTTAATTTGTTTTCGGTTGCCATAGTTGTCGACAAGTCAAAGTCGAACATCAAAGGCCGAGTTGCCTAACCCAAGACATAGAGATTTCCACTTAGAAGTGGGAGTGATTAATATGGATATTGTGGTCGGGTTCCCCAAGACTAGAAAAGTTTTTGATTCCATTTGGGTAATAGTTGATAGGATGACAAAATCATCTCACTTTTAACTAGTTAAGACTACATATGGGGCTGAAGAGTATGCAAGCTTGTATATCCATGAGTTAGTGAGTCTACATGGGGTTCCTTTATCCATCATATCGTATCGTGGTGCACAATTCACTTCACACTTTTGGAGGTCTTTTCAAAGGGGTCTTAGTACCAAAGATCACCTAAGTACGACCTTTCACCTCCAAATGGATGGCAAAACTGAGAGGAAAATTCAAACCCTTGAAGATATTCTTAGGGCATGTGTATTGGAGTTGAAGGGTAGTTGGGATGACCATCTTCCTTTGATTGAATTCACATACAACAATAGCTATCACTTTAGTATCAGTATGGCTCCATTTGAGGCTCTTTATAGGAGACGTTGTAGGTCAACAGTGGTTGGTTTGAGGTTGGAGAGGTGGCTTCATTGGGATCGAATCTAGTTATGGAGGCTCTTAAGAAGGTTAAGATGATTAGGGAAAGGTTGAGGACAGCCCAAAGTCGTCAAATATCTTATGCCGATGTAAGAAGAAAAGATCTAGAATTCCAAGTGGGTGATTGGGTCTATTTGAAGGTATGAGCATCCCAAGTTAAAATAATTTTTCGTTGAGGACAGCCCAAAGTAGTCAAATATCTTATGCCGATGTAAGAAGAAAAGATCTAGAATTCCAAGTGGGTGATTGGGTCTATTTGAAGGTTTCTCCAATGAAAGGTGTGGCCGATTCGGTAAGAAGGGGAAGTTGAGTCCAAGGTATGTTGGTCCTTATGAGGTGATAGAGAGGGTCAGCAAGGTAGCTTATGAGTTGAAGTTTCCTAAAGAAATAAATTTGATTCACCCGGTATTCCATGTCTCTATGATGAGAAAATATATTGGTGGTCCTAATGCCATTGTGCCTCTTGATGTTATGGGTGTTGTTAAGGATAACTTAACTTATGAGGAGGTTCCGATTCAGATCTTGGATAGGCAATTAAAGAAATTAAGGAACAAAGAGGTGGTATCTGTTAAGGTACTTTGGAGGAACCAACAAGTTGAAAGTACTATATGGGAGGTCGAAGTGGACATGCAAAAGCAGTATCCTCATCTTTTCCACTCCACTCAAGCCTAAGGTATTAATCCTAAGTCCCTTACGTGATTTTAAGTCTTATGTTTTAGCCCCTATGTTATTCATATGCATTCATGTTTAAGTTAGAAAGTTTATAATATTTTATACTTATGTTGAGAATTTGAAAGTGGTATTTTACATGTTATGTTGCATTCTTATTAGGGCTGATTTGTTGATGATCACTCTTGTCTTGTACGTCTCTTTTACATTCGGGGACGAATGTTCCCAAGGGGGAGATATTGTAAAAACCGCAAAAAGTGCCCAAAAAGATGCCTCAGAATGCCCAAAATTTTAATTTTGTTATATCTCAAAATTCATTTGTTAGTTCAAAACTACGACTTCATATTTGTGATCAGGGGGTCAAAATTAGGTGAAAAAGGGTCTAGCCACGATTTAAGAGCGAAAGATTAGCAATTATAAATTTTTAAGTGACGAATTCCAGTGAGTTTTACGCATTCCCTCCATGACGCGCCGAAAGGGCACGCTTTAGTGTAATTCCTTCTTTGCATCCTCTCCGTGATGCAGAGAGGTGTAGTTTGCCTGGTAGTGTTTTCCTGTGCGGTCCAAAATAATCTAAGTGTTGGGCCAAAGTTTCCAAACGTTTTTTTTATCACCCTTATACTACCCCAAACATTTCACAATACTCACTCAAACACTTAGTCACATTTTCACTCTCTAACTCAAGTCCCAAACCCTCATCCCAAGCTAAGGTTCTCCTTCAAGGTTCTTCTTCAAGCTTCAAGTCTCCATCTCCAATCTTCCCCAAGTTCACCTCCAAGTTAAGGTATGTGGGTTTCTTTCATGGGTTGCTTTCGCCCATGATACCCAACCCTCCTTTTACATAAATTGCATGATTTAAAGTTGATTTACAAATGAGTCTTGATTATTATGAAATTCACTACACTCTATGTTAAACCTGTGTAAAGTTATGATTGTTTTGCTATGTTTTGAGCTCTAAATCTTAGATCCAATGTTGGATTTGATGAGGGGTTTTGATGTGTATGTCTTGGGAGTGTTGCAAGGTGTTGATTGATGGTTTTACAACAGATTTTCTTACATGATTTTATCTCTAAATTGCATGGTTTTTTACCCCCATTACACACCCTTAAGGTGTTTGATAAAATGTCCGGCTAGGGTTTCTTGAGGAAATAAAGGTCCAAAGCATGAGATATGATATGAATGATGTTATGATGAAATGAGCTTATGTATATGATTATTCCTATATGAAGTCTTGTACTAGAGCATATGATAAATCCTATATAAAGTGTTGCATTGGACCATACCCGATTCGGGGGGACAAGAGCCCGGTAACTATGTTGGGGGTTTATACTCATCAACCATGTGAGGGGTTTATATTTCATCATCGTGTTGGTAAGGTGTGATTACCATCAACCATGTGAGGGGTTTATACCACACAACCACCAAGGGGTTTATATGTTGAACAGGTAGCTTGGTCTCTTCTTCATATATGATATCCTATATGAGCATAAATTACTTAAGCATTGAACATACATGTTATATTGTTATATTATGTCTATTGCTTAATATTATGCATTTTTATTATGATGCCTACTTATTGTTACATTGCATCATACATATTTAGAACATTCAAATGTACTAACGCATACTCTATCCCTACATGATGTCACCATGTAGGAACCGGTGTCCAAGTTGATAATCCTCCTCCACGTGGCTAGTTCAGTACTACTCAAGCTAGTTAGTGAGTCCTCCATTTCGGAGACCTTGGTTTATGTTTTCCCTTGCTTTATATTGAGACATATAAGCTAGTTGGTAAGTCACCCACTTCGGGGACCTAGTCTACACTCTCTTAATATGTATTGAGACTGTCTTTTATATTCTATTTTACTATGAGGGTGAGTCCGATTACTTTGTCTTAGCCCCCGCTCTAATCTATGTAGTAGAGGTGTTGGATGGACATGTTAAGTATCTATGATATAAGTTTAACTCTTGTCTTTTGACCATGATACTGTACAAGCTTTTCCCTTAGCCCTATTTTCCCCATTCTTTAATCTTGAATGCTTGATTTATTGCTTTCGCGACCAAGGATGTGTAATGATGCTTTACGAACTTGGTTGGGGTCCCTTCAGGTTCCCCTTAGACCGTGTCACGTCTAGACCCTAGGCTTGGGTCATGACAAAAGTCTTCCCTTAGTCGCACTTTCATTTTTAAATTAATTACTCTTGTTATTGTTTATATTGTTTCTACAACCAAGGATGTGATCATGATATGCAAAGAGGCTTGTTTGGGGTTCCTTCGGGTTCCCCATTCGCCGTGTCATATCTAGGTTCTAGGCTTGAGTCGTGACATATGAAAATTATGTGGGCTTGGATAAGGAAGTCAAAAAGCTCTTTTGAAAAAATTTAGATGAGTTTGTGAGTGGTATATTTACCAACACAGAAAAAAATAAGAATGCTAGTTTTTACTACTCATATATTGTGATATGATATATCACATCAATTCGTTATGTATGGATGATGATATTCCATTGATAAATAGACTTATTGGAGGGTCCCATTAGCATGATCCAGTAGGAATTAAACCTATGAATTCGGCAATTATGAGTTTGACGCTTTAACCATTCAACATGGATGCTTAGTGGGGATCCTCGTACATGGTGAATAACTAAATTCCAATTGAAATGAAATCTTTAGGATACATCAATGCAATTTAGGAGAAATCAATGAGAGGACATTAATTCAAATCTTTAATTTTCTAATTAAAAGAGATATTAAGAGAGATCAAGAATTCTCACCATTTCTTAGATTCATGTACCCAATTCAATTTAGTGGGATCCTTCATTCACATTTTTTCCACCAAGAACATTTTCTAAAACTCTTTGATCCCCAAATTTGAGTATCCTACTTTCACGCAATTCACAGGGGTCAACAAGCAATCAATATTTAATGATCAAGGGTGTAATACTCTAAGTAGTAGTGATCCTTATATATATCTTCTTCCTATACCTATTAATTCCATTAGATCCAAAAATGATACAAAGGAAGAATCTGTTTGGTCTTCCAATATCAATAGGTTAATTGTTTCGCTCCTATATCTTCCCAAAAGAAAAAAAGATATGTGAGAGTTGTTTCCTGAATTTGAAAAAGAGTACTTAGGTTCTCCCAAATAACTAAAAAGTATAGCATGCCTGAATCCAACTGGATTCACGTTGGTAGAGGAACTGGATCGGGAAAAGAGAGATTTTAGTTATAAGATACCTAATGAAACGGTTGCTGGAATTGAGATCTCATTCAAAGAGAAAGATCTCAAATATATAGGGTTTCATTTTGTATATATATGGATGATCCAATCTGTAAGGACCATGGTTGGGAATTGTTTGGTTGTCTTTCTCTGAGGAAGAGTCAAAATAGAATCAACTTGAATTTTGGTCCCCTATTCAAAATCTTAGTGAAACACTAGATTTCTTATGTCATGTCTGCTTTTCATGAAAATATAACTATTAAAGTGGAGGTTTTCTTCAAACAACAAGGGGTTGGGTCAACTATTCAATTAAATGATATTGAGCATGTTTCCCATCTCTTCTCAAGAAACAAGTGGGATATTAGTTTGCAAAACTATACTTTATTTGAAATGTGGTAATTCTGAGAAGATATCTTCATTAGTTGGGGAAAAAACTGCCCAAATCAAATTTTTTGAGGAACATATTTAGAGATAATTAGATTTGGTTAGACAATGTGTGATTCGTGAACAAGGATCAATTTTTTTAGCAATGTACAGAATATGTCATCAAATATTCAATATGATTCCACAAGATCTAGTTTTGTTCAAGTAACTGATTTGTCCATAGGCTAAATCAGATATCTAATTAGGGGAATAATTGTTGGAGACTCAAATGATGGATATGTAAGCATGATAACTTATATGTTGTTCTATATCTCCATGAATCTAGGAACTTTTTCTTGCATTGTATTATTTGGTCTACGTACCAGAACTGACAACATTCGAGATTATACAGGATTATAGTTCTCGAATCCATTCAATTTCTAAAAAAGATTATTAATCCTTAACTTTTTGAGGAATCCTTCATTAGTGGTTGTGAATGACTGATTTTTGCAATCTTTTGGACCTTGATTTCGTAGGAGAAAGTCTGAAATATAACCATTTGATTCTTGTGTGTTCTTGATAAACCAACATTTATATATAGATGTAGGAGGATCTATTTGGGAAGTAAGAAGCTCTTTTGACATCTCAAAGATTTTAATGGGTAGTAAGAAGAAGCTCATGGAGCTCTAATGGTTTTGATGATGTTCATGGAGGCTTTGGTTTCGGGGAAAGGAATAAAAGTGAAATGTCTCTCTTGGATTTTGCTAAAGCATTTGAGTTGGTTATTTCTAACTCATATTTTTTTAAAAGAGAAAATCAATTGATTACATTTCATAGTATGGTAACTAATACTTAGATTGATTACTTACTCTTATGGAAGGGTGATAGAAGGCTTAGTAAGAATTACAAGGTTATTCTGAGCGAAAATATTTCCACTCAACGTAGGCTTCTAGTGATGGATTTAGAGATTAAGAGGGATAAGAGGAAGAAGGTTATTTATGCTCAATCGAGAATTAGATGGGGAGGCCTGGCTCTTGCCCTTTCTCGGGAGATGGAGGGAGAGTTGAGTAGTTTGGGGGTTTAGAGTAGTAGCAGAGATGTGAACACCATACCCATATTATGGCTGGTTGCATTAGAAAAGTAACTACCGAGCTACTAGGGGTGTCGAGAGGGATCTTTGGTGGACGTCAAGGTGATTGGTGGTGGAATAGAGAAATTCAAGGCAAAGTGAAAGCTAAAAGGATTGTCTATACAAAGTGGTTGGAGTGTAAGGATGAGGAAGAAAAATGAAAACTTAAAGATATTTATAAGACGGCAAAGACAAAAGTGAAGATGGTGGTAATGAGTGCTAAGACAACATCATTTGAACGCTTATAGTTGAGCTAGGCAAAAATAGTAGGGACAAGAAATTGTATTGGCTCATGAAAAAGAGATAGAAGCTAGCGACTTGGACCAAGCGAAATGCATCAAGGATGAGGAGGGTAAGGAATTGGTAGATGAGACTTTCATTAAGTAAAGATGGCAAACTTACTTTCATAAACTCTTACACAAAAAATGGGACAAAGATATTGAGTTAGGTGATTTGATGATAGTCATCAAGCTTTTGGTTACTATGGGCATTTTAAAGTTGAGGTCGTTAAACATGCTATTAAAGGGATCAACAGAGGGAGAGCAATCATACCCGATGAGATTTTGATGGATTTTTAGAAGAGTAAGGTCAAGAATGCTATAGAGTTGTTGACAAGGTTATTTAATGATATTCTGAAGACTGCTAACATGCCTAATGAATAGAGGAGTACAATGGTTCCATTGTACAAGAACAAGGGTGATATTCAAAACTGTAATAATTACAGTGGTGTCAAGTTGCTAAGCCACACTATGAAGATCTGGGAGAGAGTGGTGGAGAAGAGGGTGAGAAAATGAGTATCTATTTTAGAGAATCGGTTAGGATTCATGCCAGAATGATTGACTACTAAAGTAATTCATCTTGTTCGAAGACTAATGGAGAAATGTAGGGAAACAGAGACCTTCATATGGTGTTCATTGATCTTGAAAATGTCTATGACAAATAGAGGTGTCTAAAGTGCTATATATTAGGGTGATAAAGGACATGTATGATGAATCTAAAATTCGGGTAAGAATGGTGAGAGAAGACTCAGAGTATTTTTCCTGCTGATATCTGATTTCATTAAGGATTTATGTTGAGCCATTTTCTTTTTGCCTTGGTAATGGATGAGCTAACACGGACTATTTAGGAGAAGGTTCTATGGTGTATGCTACTTGTGGATGACATAGTACTAATTGATAAGACTCGGAATAAAGGTAATGATAGGTTGGAGGCTTGGAGACATACTTTAGAATCTAAAGAATGCATACTGAGCAGGACCAAAACCGAATACTTGAAGTGCAATTCAGTGTTGCATGGGATAAAGCAAACATTGAAGTGAAGCTTGCCATTCAATCTATTTCCAAGAGATAAAACTTTAAATATCTTGGCTCCATTATCCAGAGTAGTGGCTATATCAATGATGATGTAACACATCGTATTGGGGTGGCATGGATGAAATGGAGGCTTACCTCTAGAGTATTGTGTAATAAGAAGATACCACCTAAACTTAAAGATAAGTTTTATAGAATGGTGGTGAGATCGTCTTTGCTATATGGGGTATAGTGCTGGCCAATCAAAACTCACATGTTCAAACGATACAGGTCACAAAGATGAGGATATTGAAATGTATGTGTGGATATGTCAAGAGGAATAAGATTAATAATAATATCATTTGGGGAATGTTAGGGGATGGTCTTTGTGGCAGCAAAATGAGAGAGGTGAGACTGGCGATGGTTTGGGCATGAGCAGAGAAGA
The DNA here is from genome assembly GCA_000787875.1 of Solanum virginianum. Classification (NCBI taxonomy): domain Eukaryota; kingdom Viridiplantae; phylum Streptophyta; class Magnoliopsida; order Solanales; family Solanaceae; genus Solanum; species Solanum virginianum. The sequence goes on along the minus strand of DF360386.1, from coordinate 19,433 downwards.
AGTATTGATGCTTCTGTTAGGAAGTGCAAGAAGTAATATTTAGGGGTTACAAAAAGGTGTAGAGGTAGACCAAGAAAGTATTGGAGAGAGTTGATTAGGCAGGATATGGCACAACTTCGTATAACTGTGGACATGACCTTAGATAGAAAGGAGTGGAGGTCGTGTATTGGGGTAGAAGGTTAGATGGCTAGTAGGGGTAGGATGATGTCTAGCCTTGTGCTATTGTAAGTTAGTACAGGTAGTCATGTTTTTATATATTGTGTTACGTTGTTATTGTCTATTATTTATTTTGTTACTTTTATTGTCTTTATAAAATATCATTTACTTTTCTCTCTAGTCAATTTATTTCATATCTAATTTTTTTTACTTCTGGGGATGATATTTTTGAGATGAGGATCTTTCGAAAACAGCCTCTCTATGTCTATGAGGTAGTGGGAAGAACTGCATATATTTTACCCTCTCTAGACCCCACTTGTGGAATTTCACTAGGTATGTTGTTCTTGTTAAATTATATTTTGAAAATTCATCACCAGTAAGTTTATTCAAATAAAATAATTTTTGTTTATTTTTAATTAAATAAAATAAAATGTTGATGAATAAGTGCCAAGTGAATGACTTAAGTTTCAAACAAACAAATCTTTATTATGATCCATTTATTATTCCATAAAAATATTAAATGTATTATGATTCATATTTTGTCTAAATATGACGTAATACCCCTTAACTTTCCTAAATAAGATAAGTATAGAAAATTTTAGAGTTTCATCTAATTCTATACTAGGTGGGTAACTACGAGTTGCATCTACGACTTGTAGATGATTTTACAGATCGGGGGTGGGATTTTGTAGATCCTCTCAACAGTTGGTCAAAAATCTGAGTTGAGTTCAACAATACGACTTAGGTGTATGACCCGTGCTTGCTTCCACGAGTCATGAGAAAGGGTTTGTGGAACCCCAACCTCAAAATCCTAGAATATTTTTTAAGTGTTGGACTAATATACGAGAGGGGTCTAAGACCCATAAATCCAATGACAACCCGTACAATGATCCTTGTGGTTCCCTGTTCAAAATTTTGGTTTCTGAACCTTGAACCATGAATTGCCAGGACGAGCTCGAAGATGTGTCTATGATCCATAAAAGGTGATCGTAGACCTAAGACTAGAAAATTCAGAATTGGAACCCCAAATCACGAAAGGGCCATCTACAACTTGTAGACTGGGCTATGACCCATAAATTAATTTTGTTGTCCAGTCCAGTAGTTAAACAAGGAATAATTCTATCCTTTTTGGTTCTCTTTAAATTAAAACCTCATCAGTTTTTGGATACTTAGACCCCCTTAGCAGTACCCCATAACCTTTTGTCATCATTTACACCTAGAAACCTTTGAAAGGAGAAAGGAGAGGAGAAACGAGTTATGGTTCAATAGCATACATCACGTTATTCCAGCTTGAAATCTCTATGTTCTAGATATGTAATGCGAACTAAGGCATGGATTAAGTTCTTCTATATGCCCTACTTACTTTGATTTGATGAATTGAGAGTAATAGAGTGTTCTTAAGAATTTTCTCAAAATCCTAATATATCCCTACATGATATCGAACGATGGATTGCATGTATGAGTTAAATTTATTATAACAAATGATTTGGTCCTTCACTATATAAGCCCTAACTAAACTCTACCTCTAATGAATGTCCCTATATCATGAACGATATTGAAAGTATGAATTGTGAAAGTCATGAATGTGAGAGAGTTGAGTTGAATATAATTTTTCCAAAACATGAAGGTTCCTTCATTTTTTCTCAAAATTGGATCCAAACAAGCGAATAGCATTAAATGCTTTCATAAATACATAACGGTTCACTCTTGAATGATGGGATGGACATGATAATATAATTGGTTGAAAGGTTTGATTGTGGTAGAATTGATGAACTGATAAGAGTCCACGAGATGTATTAATTGGGTAGATTGAATTGATTATAAGAGTCCACGAGATATATTAATTGGGTAGATTGAATTGATTTAGATATAGTTTTATGAGCATAGAGTCTTGGGAGGAGTATGGAGCACCGAATTGAGTAAGAGTAAGTAACAACTCGAGCTCTAGTTTAGCCAAATATAGGTGTGAATTGAACTACAGATTGGGTGAATTCCTTATTATCACTAAAGTGGACTTGATTGTATGACTATGGATTCTTGATTGGTTGATTCATCTGCTATAGTGCAAGATAATAGACCAGCATGGCAATGGCGCCAGCTCATTGTACTTACTAGCTCATGTCATCATCGATTAACAAGCTAATGATGAATTTTTCTTTATAAATATCAACTCCCTTCACCCACTCTAATTATAAATACAAATAGTTTTGTTGCTTTCTGTGCAGTTTTCAAAAAAATTTGGAAGTGAAAAAGAGGTGCAACTATCGCCATTACTTTTGAATTAAATGATGAATGTCTTTTCAACATCATATGTGGTACTCATGGTAAGATCGTATAGAAGCTTATGTCATTATTGATGATTGAGTTGATAATGGCTCTTTTCTTATAAATACCAGCTCCATTCACACATTTTCCTCTTTTCATGCAAATACAAGATGCTAGCCATGTCAAAAACTTTTTGTTACTCAATAAATTCAAAGCACCATCGACATATTTGCCATGACATCTTTGTTGCCATGATAAAATCTACTTCTCAAGATAACTCATTCAACAATTTCCTTACTATATGCATACTTAGCAATCCTTTTGACTGCACTCTTGAAAGTTGTGGATAAATTTTAGGTTAAAAGGACTAGAAGTTGAAAATCTATTGTATCCTCTCAACTTACATCTGGTGTCATTTCCACTCCTTACTCCTTATTAGAGTGATGATACCTTCCTTTCAATGGTTCGATCTCAATAAGATTGCCTCCTATTAGCAATTTTCTTCTATATCCACCCGCTTTCAAAAATTGTATACAAATTTTTTGTTAAAAGGTTTAGAAGTTGACAAGTTATTGAATCCTCCCAATCTACATTAGGTGGCATTTTCACTCCTTGTTCCTCATGTCATCATCGATCGCCAAGGTAATAATGATTGTCAACTTCACATGGCGAGATTGTGTTTAGGATGATGTAATCATTGATCATCAATTATTGAGGTAATGGCAGGGATAATAGGCGTAATTGTCACCATATTCTTGAATCTAAACAGCGAATGTCTTTTCAACTTGTGTTAAAGACGTGGGATTGTTTTTAGAGTGATCTAAAACAACAAATGTATAGGAGACGTGTAGAGATCCATGTTGGGTATGATATCATCATCGATTATCAAGGTAATGACGACATTTTACCTCTAAATACGAATTTCTTTCATGTTTTTCTTCCCGATAGATTACCAAGACAAAAAATTTTCTCATTTTTTGTACAATTTTCAAAAAATATTCGGAAGTGGAAACTTTTTAGGTGAGACATTGACATAACTGTCACTATTACTTTTGCATCTATACAACGAATGTCTTTTCAACTTATGTCTAGCACATGTGGAGTCATGTCCAGAGTAATCTAAAATGGTGAAAGTCAAGTACACATGGAGAGATTGTATTTAGGATGATATGACATCGATTACCGAGGTAATGGTGAAGAAAATAGGCATAACCGTTACCATATTATTGAATCTAAATGGCCAATATCTTTTCAAGTTATGTCTAGGACATGTGAGGGTCGTGCTTAGAATAATCTAAAATAGTGATTATCTAATGTTGAGGATGATGTCATTATCGATTACCAAAGTAATGACGACCTTTACTTATAGATAGCAATTTCCTTTCGCAGCTTTTCTTTCTGATCCATTTATTACGATACAAATAGTTTTCTCATTTTCCATTTAGTTTTCAAAAGTTGTTCGAAAGTAGAGATTTTTAAGCGGAAAAATAGACATAATTGTCACCACTAATTTAAAATGGAAAATGTCTTTTTAATTTCACATTTCAGACTTATGGTGAGATCATATTGAATACACACAAAAGAAAAATATTATATTTGTACATATTTGCTTAATTGAGTCGTCTTCTATTGGACTAATTATTTCAATATGAATATCATCATTTTCTTTCTTCCTTTTTTCTTTCTTGTTTAAGTTGAAACTTTTTCTAGAAAATGATGGACAAGATCCAAGAAGAAAAAAATAAAGTGGAAGAGAGAGGAGGTGGGGTTGGGAATGAGTGTAAAAAATAGATAATTAACCCCCCCCCCTCCACTTTTTTTAATTCTAAATTTACTATGGAACCCAAAATCAGGCTAATCATATGAGACCATGTATTTAAGTTATTTCAAATAAATTTGATGAAGAAGGCTGCCCTTAAACTATGAGATTTAGTACAATATTGTCCTCCATCCATGTTATAATTATTTTGATTTGCAATATCCAAGAAAGAGCCATCAGATTATATGAATTGGATTATCATTTTTTTTCTTTGACTTACATGCCAAATATTTGAGAATTTTGCATTGACCAAATGTAAAAAAATACCTTTTAAATAAAAAAGAGTTTTAAATTTCATTTACTCTATAGATGAGTTAGATATTAAATACAATCCATCTAACCGTGGTTATCATTAAGTAAGTGTTAGAAGAGCGTTAACCCACGTTTGGTCAGTGGCTCTATATAAAGTATCCAAATTTTAGTGTTTGGCAGCAAAAGAAAAACAATACTCACAACCTGTGCCGGCAAAATGAACCCGTATTTTGGTAACCCGCCCAACCCGCTCATATTTTAATGGGTTGAGTGAGTGACTTTTAACATGGGTAAAATATGGGTCCAAACCTATATTCAACCCATATAAATATAGGTATTTATGGGTAAAAATGTGGGTAAACTATTTTTTGACCCAAAGCAACCCTCTTCCCCCCCCCCCCCTTTTTTAAAAAAAATAAAAGTTATTTTTTATCCTACCGTACTCTTTTTCCTTAAGTTTGTCATTACGATGCTCTTTTAACCCATAAAAATGTGTATCAATTATATTGGTAAAAAAATTATATTATATATAGAGAAAATTATATTAACTATATTATGGAATTACTTTATATTAACAGCTTCTAATTGACACCAATATTGAAAGAATTGATATTACCATGACTTTGGCTATGTGACCTAGCCAAAAAAATAAACCCAAATTATGTATATAGACAAAATAAATACTTCCTCCATTTAAGTTTAGTCATCATGATTTTCTTTTTGAGAATTAAACATATGAATTTTGACTAAAATTTTTAAAATTTATTTTATCACATTGATAAGAAAAATTACAATTTATAGTATTTTTTATATAAAGTTCTTAAATATTAAAATTTTTATTTGAAAATATCAAATTAATGTAATCAAATTTATCTTTAAAAATTAGTCAAATTGAATTTTGAAAGACGCAATATGACAATTAAAAAGGAAAGAATGGAGTATATGGATATATACTCGCTTCAAGTATAAGAGTGAGAAAAATATTGAAATATGTATATATACAACACAATATACACCTTTTTTTTAGCTATGTGATGTTAAAAAAGGAAAACTAAATTATATTGTATATGATGAAAATGATGAAAAAAATAATATGAGTTATGATATAATAAAATTAAATTAAAATATTTTCAATTTTTCATCCAAAAATAAATTAAAATATTTTATCCGTATTGAATTTTAAAGTGGAGTACTCTTGGCTCATGAAAATATAGGTAAACTAATCCTTTACCCAACACATTGGTTACCCAACCCATTTTTTACCCATATAAAATATGAGCGGTGTCACGCCCCGAGAGGGGACCCAAGACGTGGCTAGCACCAAGAGACTATTTCTAGTCCCCAAGCAAACCACTTGGCCTCATCACATTCATTAAATCAATCATTTTACTAATCAGCAGAAGTTAAAAGAATGTAAATGGGAGCATCTGTCATCTAGTCTCAAATAATAGTATAAATGAAAGGCTAGTAGAAAGAACTAGTTCACAATCTTAACAATCAACATTCGACTCTAGTCCATGAAACCTCTATCACTATCAGGTGGTGCCAATGAAAGACTCATGGCTACCTTAATCAAAATAAATGCTAAGCATCTCTAACTCTAAAACATGATGAAATAAAGTAAATGAACCCTCCGAAGTAGGGGGAGGTTCACCAATCTGCTGAACGTCCAAAGATCCTCAATAAAGCGTCTGCTGATGATCTCTATCTCGTGTATCTACATAATAAAATAATGTAGCGCCAGAGTGGCATTAGTACATGGATTATATTGTATGTAAAATAGTTGAATGAAATCAAAATGGGTAGAACAATACAGAAATAACAATCAACTCAATGTAGAAACTAATCAATATGTCAAATGTCTATCTAAAGCAGGAATAAAGAGTAGACATGTGACTCACCAACCAATCAACTCATCAACCAAATCAGACTCGTCTCAGAAGGACTCATCTCAATTCATCTCATATCATCTCATCTCAGAGTACTCAAGATGGGAACTTTCTGGGAGTTTCTCTTATCCGACAACAATTATTTATGAGCCAGTGATTGTACAACAATCACATTGATATTGTCACAGCCGTTCTGTACTGGCCAGGTAGAGAACGAATCAAAACCATAAGGACAAGTCCAAATGCAAACAACAGATCTATAAGTCCTCTATTGATTTCAGCGACTTCTAATCAGAGAGGACCTCAACATAATATGATGTGGTGGTCCTAATCCTCACCTATGCTCGGCTACGTAGTTTGATGAGTGTGAGTTGATTTAACTCTTACTCTTTCGGTGCTCGATACTTCTCCCATGACTCAATGCTCATAAAATAATCCATCCAATCGAACTATCTCAATCCAATCATCTCAATAAGCCTTATGCAGGCTCAATCTTTCAATCAGTCTCATAAAGACTCTAATCATCTCATCAATCAACATCTCACTCAATAGCTCAATGCTTAGAACAACTATTAGGGAACAATCAAATAGACAAATCATTAGAGTTCATTTCTGGAGACTCAAGGGACTATCAAGTTCTATCAACTCATCATTATTCTCACCTCACAAACACAATCACAATCAACATTCTTACTCAAGGATCTAGACTCAATCCCTATCTTCTTTCATGCATGTTTTGAAAAGTTAACACACATGATTTATGCAATATCCCATGAAAATATTCAATTCAAGAAAATAAGTGTATGATGATCATCAACATATGAAAGTACATGTAAGAAGTATAAATTTTTCAAGAAAATAATCAAGATTCATGCATGTAGACTCAAGTGCCTTTAACTCTCATCTAAGACCATCTATATATGGGATACATGGGAGAACAATCTCATGGTTTTAGTTTAGCCTTACATACCTGGGATAAAGCTCTTCAAAGTACCCGTTAAGAATTCTCCTTGAATTCTCTAATCTCACATTCTTTCTTCTCTCTCAAGCCCTAACTTTCAAGTGTTGTAAAGAAGGACTTAAAATGGGATTTTATACCCTATTTACTCATCAACATGACCTAAATTGGTCATGTTTTGAATTTAGAAGGGGTTGGAAAAAGTCTAGAATGCCCCTCAAAAGATTTAATATTTTGAACTTTGGTGGAACAGGTCGGGGTAATAGGTCCGCGACGCGAACCTGTCACGCACCAGTATAATTTCAAAAAACTCAATCCCGTCAAAAAATTTAAAAAAATACAAGTGTGATTCTGTAACAGGTTTGCGTCACGGTCCCAACGTGAACCTTTACTATTTTGGTTTTTGAATTAAAAAATTATTTTTTGATTCGATTGCTCTAAAATTAGGTTGAGACCATTTCTCCACCCAGTTTTTCATGATGATCGCAAATTTGGTCTCGAAATTTCCATCAGGGCTTAGGTAGACGCATCATGCGTATGATTCCATTCTAGGGGCATTTCGATAATTTTATCGGGCATTACATCATCTTTCCCTTGGGATCATTCGTCCTCGAATGATGAGAAAGGGTAGATATTAAGGCATGAGTAGGCTCAAAACTCATCTCAATGCTCACATCTATCAATCAATCTTTCGACTCCCTATCATTATCAACAATCTCTATTCAGACTCAAGAATAGACAATCAACAAGAAAAGACAATCAATTTGGTCAAGCGTAAGGAAATTTACCTTCAATATTCTTATCCATTGGCATGAATAGGTGCGGATATTTTGGTTTTATCTCTTCCTCAGCTTCCCATATGGCCTCCTCAACGAATTGATTCCTTGATAGGACTTTGACTGAGGCTATCTCTTTGGTTTTCAATATGCAAATCTGATAATCAAGGATTTGGACTGAAATTTCTTCGTAGGTCAAATTATCCTTCACTCCAATGCTCTCCACCGGGATTACCAAGTTAGGATCTCCCAAGCATTTATTTAATATCGACACGTGAAACACCGGATGAATACCATCTAACTCAGAAGGTAGCTCTAATTCATAGGCAACCTTCCCGATCCTCTTCACAATCTGATAGGGTACAATATAACGTGGACTCAATTTACCCTTCTTCCCAAATTTCATGACACCTTTCATGGTGACACTTTCAAATAAACCCAATCATTCACCTCGAACTCTAAATCTCTCCTCCTTATATTAGTATAGGATTTCTGGCGGCTTTGCGTAGTCTTCAATCTTTCTCTAATGATCTTAAACTTCTCCATTGCTTGATGGACAATGTCAAGTCCCATCAACTCCGCTTCTCTAACCTCGAACCACCCAATTGGTGATCTACATCTCCTCCAATATAAAGCTTTATAGGGAGACATCCGAATGCTTACATGATAACTACTGTTATATGCAAACTTAATCAATAGTAGGTGATCATCCTAATTTCCCTTGAAATCAAGGATGCAGGCCCTCAACATATCTTTTAACCTCTGAATTGTATGCTCTGCCTGGCTATCTTTCTGTGGATTGAAGGTTGTGCTCAAATTCACTTTCGTACCCAATCCTTTCTAGAACAATCTCTAAAATTGGGAGGTGAATTGAGCTCCTCTGTCCAAGATGATAGACAAGGGAACCCTATGCAACCTCATAATCTCTTGGATGTACCTTTTGGTGTACTCCTCTGTAATGTTAGTTGTCTTAACTGCTAGGATGTGAGCCGACTTAGTCATCATATCCACAAGCACCTATATTAAATCATGTTTCTTTCGAGACTTCAGTAGACTAGTAATGAAGTCTATATTGATGACCTCCCACTCTATTTCTGGAATCTTAAAGTTTTGAGCTAATCCACAGGGTTGCTGGTGCTCAACTTTCACTTGCTGATAGTTTGGGCACTTAGAAACAAATTCAGCAATATCACGCTTCATTCCACTCCACCAATAGACTTCTTTCAAGTTGTGGTACATTTTGGTAGAGCCAAGATGAATGGAGTATCTAGTGTTGTGAGCTTCAGCCATGATTCTCTCTCGTATACCATCAACATCTGGGACACACAGTCTACTCTGGTACCTCAACACCCCATCTCCCCCTTTGGAGAAAACCATCACTTTCTGTTTATGGATGGACTCCTTCAATTGGAGTAGGATAGGATCTTGGTCTTGCTTTTTTTTTCACCTCTTCCACCAAAGATAAAGCAAACCCATTCTGAACATTTAATCCTCCTTCATTGTTCTCCTCAAGTTGAACTCCCAAATGGGCCAATCGATGCACTTCCTCAACTAGCTCCTTCTTCCCTTCCTCGATATGGGTTATGCTACCCATTAGCAACCTGCTAAGAGCGTAGGCAACAATGTTAGCTTTACCTGGATGGTAGAGAATGCTCATGTTGTAATCCTTGAGCAACTCCAACCATCTCCTAAGTCGCAGGTTGAGCTCTTTCTAAATAAAGACATACTGCAAGCTCTTGTGGTCAGTGAACACATCCACATGCACTCTATACAAGTAGTAGCACTAGATTTTAAGCGTAAACACCACCATTGCCAACTCAAGATCATTCGTTGGATAGTTCCTCTCATGAATCTTAAGTTGCTAGGAAGCATAGGCGAACCTTCCCCCTCTGCATCAACACACACCCCAATTCAACTCACGAAGCATCACAATAAAATACAAAATCTTCTGTTCCATTGGGCAAGGTTAGAACTGGTGCAGTAGTCAGTCTAGTCCTTAATTCTTAGAAACGTTTCTCACACTCGTCGGACCACTGAAACTTGACCCTTTTCTGAGTTAAATTTGTCAATCGCGCAGATAAGGAAGAAAATCCCTTAATAAATTGACAGTAGTAGCCTGCCAACCCCAAGAAACTTTTTATATCAGTTAGAGAGGTTGGTTTGGGCCAGTTCTTGACCACTTTAATCGTTTGAACATCCACTCAAATACCATTACCGGAGATAATATGACCTAAGAAAGCTACGAATTTAAGCCAGAATTCACATTTTGAAAACTTTGCATACAACTCAAAGTCCTTGAAGGGTTTGGAGGACAATTCTAAGGTGATTTGCATGCTCCTCTTCATCTCTTGAATACACCAAAATATCATCAATAAACACAATCACGAACATATCCAGATACTATCTGAACACTCTATTCATCAATCCATAAAGGCTGCAGGTGCATTCGTCAACCCAAAAGACATGACCAAGAACTCAAAATGGCCATATCTAGTCCTAAAGGCTTTCATTGGAATGTCACATTCCCTCACTTTCAACTGATGGTAACCAGATCAGAGGTCTATCTTTGAGAAACAGGAGGCACCCTGAAGTTGGTCAAACAAGTCTTCTATTCTTAGGTGAGAATACTTGTTCTTTATAGTGACCTTGTTCAATTGCCTATAGTCAATACATATTCTGAGGGACCCATCTTTCTTTCATATGAATAGGACAGGGGCAACCCAAGGAGAAACACTCGGCCTTATGATGCCCTTCTCTAACAAATCTTTTAATTGTTCTTTCAATTCTTTCAATTCAGCAGGAGCCATCCTATAAGGTGGAATTGAGATAGTTTGGGTATCAGGAAGAACATCAATCCCAAAGTCGATCTCCTTATCAGGAGAGACTCCGGGCAGATCCTCAGGAAACACTTCTAGAAACTCATTCACGATCGGAACTGACTCAAGAGTTGGGGACTCAACATCATCAGATTTGACTCTCACAAAATGGTACATACACCTTTTAGAAATCATCTTTCTAGCTCTAAGGTATGAGATAAACTTTCCTTTAGGTGCTACGGAATCACCCTTCTATTCTAGAACCGGTTTATTCAGAAATTGGAATTTAATGATTCGGGCTTTACAATTAATAGAGGCATAACAGGTGTGGAGCCAATCAATGCCAAGGATCAAATCAAAATCAGTCATATCTAACTTAATTAGATCAATGATAGTATCCCTATGATAAATGGACACCACACAAGCTCTATAGACTCTCTCAGCTCGAATAGACTCACCCACGAGAGTAGAAATATCAAAAGGTTTAGAAAGACTCTCGGGGGTTCTATCAAATCAACTGACCACATAAGGAGTTGTAAAAGATAGTGTGGCACCAGGATCCATCAACACATAACAATCAATAGAAAAGACTCGAATAATACCCGTCACAACATTTGGGGAGTTCTCCTGATCATGTCGACTACCTATGGCGTACAAACAATTTGTAGCTTTGCTAGCGCCCATCGTAGTACCTTGGGGAGTTCTCCAGATCATGTTGACTACCCATAGCGTACAAATAGTTTGTAGCTTCACTTGGACCCATCATAGTACCTCTCTAATTTCCCTTTGCTGGTGGGGCTAGTGCAGCCCACTTTGTGAAATCTCTCTGATAGTGACCCGCTTGGCCACACTTATAGCATACACCACTCCCCTCTTGGCATCTCCCCAAGTACAGTTTACCACATTTGCCATATGCTGACTTACCCAATGAAACTTGAGCCACACTCGCGTGGGATAAGACCCATGGGCTCCAACATTCTAGAACCTCTGACCATTTCTGACTCTAGGTGCAGGTACAATGGCAGATGATGGTGCTGGAAATCAATTCCCATTCCCTTTCTTTTGAACCTTGTGGCTGGATTTTTTGCTTTCTTACTTCTGAATTACTCCTTACCCTGCTGCCTCTTGTTTCATAAAAGTCATCAATCTCCCCATATCCATGTCACTCATGAGTATAGCTCCCCTCCCATCTCTCTTTGACCCTCTATTCAACCAATTAACATACATCCCCATCCTCCCCCTCATTTCAGTAACCATATGTTGATCATAGCGGGATAATTGTGTGAACATCAGCCCATACTCCTTTACAGTCATAGAACCCTATTTCAAGTTCAAGAACTCTCTCACCTTCACCTCTGTTCTTTCCCTTGGGAAGAAATGCCCCAAGAAAGCTTCCTCGAACAAAGCCCATGTCATCATGGGGGCATTCTCTCCCCTACCCTTCTTCCATTGGTCATACCATAGTCTAGCCACACCCTTCAGTTGATATGCAACCAGTTCCACTCAATCAGCATCAGCCATATACATCACTTGGAACACTTTTTTGGAGCTCCTCCATATAGTTCTTAGGATCCTTAGTGGATGCAGACCCTATGAACTCAGGCAAATTCTTCCTAAAAACTTCCTGGACTATAGAAGTGTCATGGGTATCCTATCGGGCTGCTCTTTGTCTTGCAATAGGTGTTATAATAGTCTGGGCCAGGGTTTGGATAGCCTGGCAAAACCCACCATTAAAGACCTCATCTTACTGGGGTCGTGCAACAAGGACAACTTGTTCCACGGGCACCTCATGTCCTTGAGGCTCAAGTGGATTGACATTCTGTCTGGCGGGACATCCTCTACCTCTGACGGCTCTTCTAGGAGATAAGATCACAATTTTGCAACACACAAAGCACGAATTTGAATAGAACTTTCGTAGAGTTTAACTCCATAGCACGATTTAGAACATGAATACAGGGAAATAATTCGTAATGTCCTATAGCCTCTTGTTTATCAAGTGTTGTCGACAACACACCCACAAACAAGACTCTACTAGACATGACTTCATAGACTCCATGGGACACTTGAACTCATGCTCTGATACCAAGTTTGTCACGCCCCGGGAGGGGACCCAAGATGTGGCCGTCACCCAGAGACTATTTCTAGTCCCCAAGTGAACCACTTGGCCTCATCACATTCATTCAATCAATGATTTTACTAATCAGCGGAAGTTAACAGAACATAAATGGGCGTATCTATCATCTAGTCTCAAATAATAGTATAAATAAAAGGCTAGTAGAAAGAACTAGCTCACAATCTTAACAATCAACATCCGACTCTAGTCCATGAAGCCTCTATCACTATCAGGTGGTGCCAATGACAGACCCATGACTACCTCAATCAAAATAAAAGCTAAGCAACTCTAACTCTAAAGCATAATGAAATAAAGTAAATGAATCCTTCGAAATAGGGGAGGCTCATCAATTTACTGAACGTCCAAAGATCCTCAATGAAGCGTCTGTTGATAATCTCTATCTCGTGTATCTATATCATGAAATGATACAGTGCCAGAGTGGCATCAGTAGGTGGAATGTACGGTATGTAATATAGCTGAATAAAAACTAAAATAGGTAGAACAATATAGAAATAACAATCAACTTAATGTAGAAACCAATCAATATGTCAAATATCTATCTAAAGAAAGAATAAGGAGTAGACATGTGACTCATCAACCAATCAACTCATCAGTCAAATCAGACTCATCTCAGAAGAACTCATCTCATCTTATCTCTTCTCATCTCGTCTTAGAGTACTTAAGGTGAGAACTTTCTGGAAGTTTCTCTTATCCAACAACAATCACTTATGAACCAGTGATTCTACAGCAATCATGCTAATGTTGCCATAGCCATTCTGTACTTTTGAATAATTCCCAAATCAATTCGTATGTTTTTCTTCAAATTGCTAGAGACATATGCTAATTCAAACTTGCCCGTCTTTCATAATTTATAATTTATCAAACTTTCATAGTTAACCAGCTTATCCAACTTCCATAGTAACAAACTCACAACTTTATAGTTAACGAACTTGCCAAACTTTCATAGTTACAAACTTATCCGATTTCCATATCTAACCAAGCTAGTTATCGAAACCATAAGGACAAGTCCAAATGAAGACAGCTGATCTATAAGTCCTCTATTGATTTCAGGGACTTCTAATCAGAGAGGACCTCAACATAATATGATGTGGTGGTCCTAATCCTCACCTATGCTTGGCTACGTAGTTTGACGAGTGTGAGTTTGTTTAACTCTTACTCTTTTGGTGCTCGATACTCCTCTTCCATGACTCAATGCTCATAAAATAATTTATCCAATCAAACTATCTCAATTCAATCATCTTAATCAGCCTTATGGAGGCACAATTTTTCAATTAGTCTCATAGAGACTCTAATCATCTTATCTATCGACATCTCGATCAATAGCTCAAGGCTTCGAACAATCGTTAGGGAATAATCGAATAGACAAATTTTTAAAGTTCATTTATGGAGATTCAAGGGACTATCAAGTTCTATCAACTCATCATCATTCTCACATCATAATCACAATCACAATCACAATCGACATTCTAAATCAAGGCTCTAGACTCAATCTCTATCTTCTTTCATGCATGCTTTTAAAAGTTAACATGTAGGGTTGTGCAATAATTCATGTAAAAACATCTAATTCAAGAAAAGAGTTTTAGGATGATCAACAACATATGAGAATACATATACGTAATATAATTTTCAAGAAAATCTTCAAGAAACTATTCAAGAATCATGTATATAGGCTTATTCGACATTCAACTCTTTTATGACAATCTATGGGGCACATGAAAGAACAATATCGTGCTTTTAGTTTAGCATTACATACTGAGATAAAGCTCTTTCAATCAACCATCAAGAATTCTCCTTGAATTCTTCAATCTCACGTTCTTCTTTCTTCTCTCTCAAGTCCTACTTTCAAATGTTGTGAAAAAGGGCTTAGAATGGAATTTTAGAACCTATTTGCTCATCAAAATGACCTAAATTGATCATGTTTTGAGTTTGAAAAGGGTTGGGAATTCACCAGAATGCCCCTCAATTTAAAAAGAAAAAGTTCATCCCGAAAATGCTCAGTCCGCATCACGAACTAGGCCCGGACATGTATGATTCCTCTCCAAAATTTCCCCTCGAAGCTTGGAAAGACGCGTTATCGGGCGTTACAATAGCATAGCCCACTATTATTTAATTTTTAATTTTGATGTCTTCTGCCGATGTATGATTGAATGGATGCAATGAGGCCAGGTAGTTCACTCGGGGGCTAGCAATAGTCTCTGAGTGTTAGTTACACCTAGGGTACCTTCCTGGGGCGTGATATTGTTTGGTTGTACTGATTGGGATAACTTATCCCTTCTCGAGAATGGAATAGTAATCTCAGGATAACTTATCATGGGGTAAAGTTTGTACAATAACAAAAATATCCCCCTTAACCTCTCTTTTATACATCATTTTTATATTCGAATATATTAACATATGTTTTGATAATATTTATAATAACATTCATGATCTCAATTAATTGTTCTTTTTATATATTTTTTATTAAAAAAATTATATTTTGTAAATACAATTTCTATTTATGAATATATTATAAGTTGAATTTATTTGTCTAATACTTATCTTTATTTATATTTTAATTTCTCATAAAATGTTTTCCCACTACTAAATTATATATTTATAATTAAATAATTTACTACTTACTTAAAAAGGCAGAATGGTTAAATACCCCCTTAACTTGAATTTTTTTATTTAGTGAACACTTAAATTATGACCCATCTTAAATACCCTTGAACTCCTTTAAAGCTTGATTCCAACCCCCTCCAATGTCCACCTAGCATAAAAGTGGACTACAAACTCTAAAAGGCGCATGAGGAAGTAAATTTATGCCAAATTAGACGTCTCCCAATGGTATTTTTTTTCATTTTTTCTTATGAGGAAGTAAATTTATGCCAAATTAGACGTCTCCCAATGGTATTTCTTTTCATTTGTTCTTACTTTTTTCTTTATAAGTATGAGTATTTTCTCTCTCTTCTCTACCATATTTATTTATTCACCATTTTCCTTATTTTTCTCTCCCTTTTCAAATTACAATTTTCAAAGTTCAGAAATTTATGTCCTTCTTTCTTTGCTAAATTCATGAACTATAATAAGTAATTTTTTTAAACTTTTATTTCATGGAATTGTAATATGTAAATATCCTACAAAATTTTGTTAGCATATTTTTAGAAAAGTACTTTAATTTATTTGATATGTTGTGTATATTTATTATATAAAATTTTTTCTTTAAGCAAATAAAACTTTGTAAAAATTGGGTGAATTGAATTGTAATATACATTTTAGGTCATTTCAGTCAAACCCATTTTAACACAAATAATTCTTTGGTTGATTAAGAACCCATTAACTTAAATATAATTTTACTTATTCATTCGACACCTTTTAATATAATGTTACTAATATTTGCATGAAACTGTTTAGATCTTAATAAAATTAATGTCTGGGTAAGCTTTTAAAAAGAAAAAAAATATACTTCAGAGTAGTTATAAAAATTATTTTTTTAGAATTAAAAATAATTTTAAAAGATTGATCAAATAAACTATTTGGGTAAGCTTTTAAAAAGAAAAAAATGTACCTCAGAGTATTGATAAAATTTATTTTTTTAGAAATTAAAATAAATTTAAAAGTTTGATCAAATAAACTATTACTAGTACAAAACCACGAGTTTAGTAATGAATATGTCTTTTTCAATTTCTAACTGGTTTAGTATTTAAAAATTTGTAACCTAATCCAATTTGCTTGTTACACAAAAGATATTTTTTTTGTAAAAAATTAAAACCGCTTCATAATTAGTCTCACTAATCACAATTAAAACATTTTGATGTCACAAAAAAGGGTCCCACCATGGGAACAAGAAATACACACTATCACCATCAAGATATCCACGCCAGCTGCTTTTTCACCATGTCAGGCGCGTGCATACACGATAGACACAGGTGGACATCGCAAGGGGCCATGATCAAGCTTTAAAGGAGTTCGAGGGGGTATTTAAAATAGGTCATAGTTTAAGTGTTCACTAAATAAAAAACTTCAATTTCAGGGGGATTTAACCATTCTGCCTACTTAAAAATTATATTTTGTATATTAATTAAAATGTAGACAATTTTAATAATATTTTTTTTACTTTGAATAAACTTAAATAAAAGTTTTATTTTTAAGCTAAATAAGATGGGGGTTTTCTTTTTCAGCTAAATAAGATGGAAGGTTTGTTAAGCCAAACAAGATGAATTTTATTGAAAATTTTAGTTAAAGTTAAATAAAGTAGAAATTTTATTTATAAGTTAAATAAGATAAAAATTTAATTTTAAAAACACACGGCACAATCATAAAACTACATACACATACATTAAATAAGATGAAAAATTTAATTTTTAATAATGAGTAACTAAAGCCTGCAAAGAAGATGAAAAAAATTAAATAAGGTGGAGGGTATTTTTGTAACAAACATCTTATTCTTAAAAATTGTGCAACAAATAGTAATTTGAATATGAAAAACCAAACAAGTCAATAAAAACTACTCCCCTCATAACTTATCTCAATATAACTAATCTCATCATAACTTGTATCCAAACCAAATGACCCGTAAAGGGCCTAAAGAAAAATATTTTATTAGCATTCCTTGTTAACCGTCTTGCTTAACAATATCTTTACGCTTTGTTTGGATGATTGTTACACATTATTTTATAATGTCTCATATTGTATTATATCTTCATATTATATTGTACAGTATTGTTTTAATCAATATAATATTAAATATTTTTTAGATGTATCTATCCATTATAATAGGGCATTACTATTTTCAAAATCATGAATTTATTGGTATATTCTAGATATATACCTCTTCTTAATAGTAAATGTTCATTTAATGAACTAAGAACTAAAACAGAATTATGTCACTTAATAAATTTTACAACTAACAAAGAGTAATTTAAAAGATATGTCTTATAATTAAATAATTATAATGAATAATAATTTGTTAAAAATAGTCAGATAAAACTCTATAAAGCAAACGAATATAACATTCATTCTAAAATAATTGAATTGTTTACTATTCAAGATGGATGTTGGAATATTTTTTCAATTTTACCTTTCATTAATTAAATTTCCAAGATTGAGTTTTAAGAAATTGATTTTCTTGGAAACTTCTGAGTATATTAATGTATTTTAATTTTTCATTGACCATAGTACTTTATATCTTCCAATTCATCTTCCTGATAAATTTGAAAATTTTTTTGAAAGAGAGTATTAAACTCAAATGGAATATTTAAATTAAATTTTATTGTAGCCATGTTAAACCAATTAAGAATCATATTGAAGTAAACCTTTTTTTATAAACTAGTTTTAGTGTACGTGCTTTGCATGTATGAGCCACACTAATATAAAAATTATATATAAATAGTACTTATCATTAAATAAATACAATATTCATGTAAATAAAATTAAATAAATATTATTAGTTTGATGCAATAGTTTGGCCTATTCTGATAGAGCAAAGATGAAAAAATCAATTCAATTGTTTATAATATAGATATGCTAATAGTTTTTTAATACATAAAATAATAATTTAGAATTGAATAGTTAGAAATTAAATAATTAATTGACTAAAATTTACTGCAATAAAAGATTCCGAAATATAAAAGGAGTCGTTTAATGTTTCCAACATAATTTTACTAAATTTTTTCTTTTTAAATTTGTTATATTACATACTTTTATTAACAAAGTATTTGATAGTAAAAAGTTTTATTAATTATTTACATAAAATGGTCCTAAATTAAAAGTGAATTTTAAATATAAAAGAAATTCTAATCCAAAAGTAAATCTTGAAACTAAATAAAGAAAAGATCAAATAATAAATTAAGAAAAATAGTGAAAAAATGATTTCGTTTAGAGCAAAGAAGTATTACCTTACTTGAGATATTACTTTACATGAGATGAAGATGTTAGTTATAAAATAAGAGAAATTTTATATACGTGAATAGATGGAACTTGTGAATATATGGAGATGTTAGAAACAAAATAATAAAAAAATTTAAATAACGAAAATTTATTAGATTAAACTAACTAAACGAAGGTCATAATATAATTCGAATGAAGCAAGTTAAGCTGACATAACAATTAATATTATTTTCTTTAAATTTAAAAAGTGAAAAAGAAAGGGAAAAGAATATGAAACAAAGAAAAAGAGTATGTAATATAAGTAAATTTGATAATCAAATTGAATTGAAGTTTGAAAAAAATCATAAAATAAGATCCAACACCACTTAGCACAAATCGATGAAGGGAGTGGATGAATTAAAAGTTGAAATTGAAGTGTTTTATAGAAGTAGAGAAGTCATAAATCAAAAAGAAAAGAAAATAATATTTTATTATATTTAGGACAAACCTTTTTATTCTAT
>DF360387.1:18751-48749 GCA_000787875.1 Solanum virginianum | reverse complement strand
GGGGGGGGGGGGGGTTTCAAGAAGCTAATATGAGAGAATAGAGCAAAAACAAGAGAGCGAGAGACAGAGAAGGCAAGAGGAAAAATTTGCTAATAAATTTTGAAGTATAGCTATAATGCGATAATTGTTTGATAGTATTGCCAGTCGTGTACATATAGTAGCTATGTTTGCTTAATCATTTTATTTTTTCATTAAAAAGAAGGAAAAATTACATACTAAGGCAAAAATATCTTATGTACTTATTATACATAATTATAATTTAGAAGAATTATAATTGACACTTATATTATTCATTTAATAGTTATTTTTCAATTTAAAAGTATATATTCCAATTAGCATATTCTTGAGCTTAGTCTTAAGCATTGTATGTATCAGTTTGTCTCTTCTTTCTCTTTCATCTCTCTAAACTGGCAATATTCTTCTCTCTTTCATGGATGATTTTCTTCCTTCTTCTTTTCTATCATGGATGATTCTTCAAATCCTCTTCAAATTCAAACTAAATACCATCATAATTTCTTTCCCTTACTTTGAGAAAACATCATTGTTATTAACTCGTGATGATATATATGAAACTCGATCCATTGATAAACATGAGAGAAAATTTTAAAATTGGATACTAATTGCAAGTTTAAGAATTCTTACTAGGTTTAAATTAGTGATGGTTTGAAAGATTGGATATATCATGAGGAGTTTATATCTCAAATTTGAAGAATTTGATGCAAATTTGAACTTTTCAAGAAATAAAATATGCAGGTATATTCATTGTATTTATGTATCAATACACTTATATATGCATTGTCTTCATGTATTTGAGTGCTACTATTCAATGTTTATACTTTCGTATCAATGTATTTGAGTGTTTTTATATTTTATTTATCACTAAAAGTATATTTCGAGAAGCATGCAACTGATTTGTATATGTTCGTTGTCGTCACTTACTATAATTTACATGTATTGGAGTACATCTGCAAATGATTATAAATTTGCGACGACTTATTTATATGATTATATTTCTTATTATATGTCTGTACTAAATACATTTGTCTGTATCTTTCACTAACTATATATTTATATCAAGCATATATTTCTCTCTTATTCATTTTGTATTTGTGTATTAGGTCTTTATTATACATTTGTATCATGTATTAAGATTATATATGTTCATTATTATATACTTGTATCAATGTATTTAAGTGTTTCTACATTCATCATCAGCATGTATTCAGATTATTGTTGTCTCAACATAATGAAGTGAAAAAGTATATATAACAAAGAAAATTATGTATAAAAACATTTTGTAGCACAATTTATTTCTTATGGAAAAGATCTTGTGAGATTTCTATTTCATCGATCATGGAAGATTGGGATATCAGTGTCACACCCTAGGAGGGTATCCTTTGCATAATCGGTAATTGGAAATTATTATTGGTTCCCAAGTGAATCACTTGGCCTGATCTGATAAAGATCAAACAAGAAAGAAAGGGAAAAGGGAACAAAATAAAAGGATATGTCGATAAATTCAAACTATTGAAATTATGGACAACAAGGGATTAAAATCCTCACCTCCCAATTGATTTCAACAACCCAAATAAAATCCTAGAAAGACAACTGAAGGAAACCAAGAACCACAAATAGGTAACACTTCAATTAATCAAGCAAACAAGTCAATTAACAATTCTAAGAGTTCACCCTAATTACTCACTAATTACTCACTAAGAAGATACTACAATTTGAGAATTCAATATTCAACATACTCTAAATCTTCCAAATACTAAAATATGACTATTTATACTATGTAAATAAAAGAAGACATTTTCTTTATAACTTTACCCTTAATGAGTAAGAGTCTTGTTTGGTTGCTTTCTTTTCAAATCCTTGAATTCAAGTAATAGCCATATGCACACATGACCTCTTTTTTTCCTTCTCCTCACCATGATAGACCTTCCACACATTGTAAGACTTTCTTTGGTGATCTTCAAGCTCCTCTAATGCTTCATTTTTTATGAACATTGATTGTAGGTCTTGGAGTTCTTTTGCTTGGCTCCTTGTGAATGGTCTTGAGAGGTACATGCCACTCATGTTGATGTCGTCTATGCTTTGCATGTTATCATCCTCCCCTTATTGAAAAGGATTCGTCCTTGAATCCAAAGATTCACCTACAACACAAGGAGATAAATCACTATCATTAAAAACATTATGAACATTATACTCACTTGGCAAGTCAATCATGTGGGCGTTGTCATGGATTCTCTTGAATACTTTGAAAGTTCCATCTCCTCTTAGGCTTAGCTTTCCTTTTTGAACATATGGAAACCTCTTTTTTCAAAAATGTATCCACACCCAATCATTTGGGTTGAAGATCACTTTTTTTCTCCCACAATATTTTTGAATAGCCACCTTTGAATTGTTCTTTTCAATGGCTTCTTTAAACTTGACATGAATGCTTATCAATCTACTTTGCCCTTTGCTTGACATCTAGGTGCAAAATAACATTACTAAATAATGGAGTCATGGTTAGTGGACACAAAGGTCTAAAGTCATAACATGCATCAAATGGTGACATTCCAATATAGGAGCGAAAAAACCGATTACATGCAAATTCAATCAAGGGTAAATGGTCTTCCCAAGTAGTTGGGGTCCTTCTAATCATGCATCGAAGCATACTTCCAAGAGTCCTATTGACTACTTCAGTTTGTCCATCCGTTTGAGGATGGCAAAAAGTAGAAAACATAAGTTTGGTACCAAGTGTACCCCATAGACTTTTCCAAAAGTGACTAAGAAATTTGAAGTCCCTATCACTAACAATGGTTTGAGGGACTCCATGCAGTTTAAGAACACTGATGACAAATAAAGATGCTACATGAGATGCATCATCATATTTATGATATGAAATAAAATGAGTCATTTTAGAAAATCTATCCACCATCACAAATATGCTATCATGTTCCCTTTTATTCCTAGGAAGACCTAACACAAAATCCATATAAAAATCCATTCATGGGCCACTAGGAGTAGGGAGAGGGGTATACTTACCTTGGGGCCAAGTCATGGATTTGACATGCTTACAATCGAGACATTTGTCCACAAATTCACTCCACATCATGCTTCATTTTAGGCCAAAAGAATTGATCCTTTAGAATGTGAAGTGTTTGTAATGACCCATTATGTCACTTTTAGAATTAGTCCTAATTCAATGGTAAGAAGTGACATTGGTTACTGCAATGTAGCCACTATTCTTTATCCTTTTTTACTTTATTATTATTATCCAGTTGGTTATTGCAAAGTAGCCACTATTCTTTATCCTTCTTTATTTTATTATTATTAAATTTATTATTATCCAATTGGTTACTGCAAAGTAACCATTATTTTTTGTCCTTTTTTACTTTATTATTATAATATTTATTATTTTTATTTTTATTATTATATTATGTATTCCGGTGATTTTTAATGAAACAATGATTACAGTAATTGTGAGTGGTTTCTTCTTTCCATGTTGTGATAACGTGTGGGTGAAACACATATACATATATTACATATTATTAGATATATGGTGGAATAGAGGTAATGATGCTATTAGTGGGTGGGTCGCAGCTGAAAATCATTGTAGGCATTTATTTATATATAGTGAAAGCACTTTGGACTAATATATTACTTCCTTCGTCTCATTTTATGTGGCATTCTTTAACTTAGCACAGTGTTTAAGAAAAAATGAAGACTTTTAAAACTTGTAGTCTAAAATCATTTTTAGATATTTGTGTAGTTGAGAATCATTTCATTAAGGGTAAAAAGGAAATTTTAAAGGTAAATTGTTACTACTTAGAGTAAGATAATATTCTTTTTGGGACGAATCAAAAAGTAAAAGGTTTCACATAAAATGAAATAGAAGGATATTATATCACTTTCATCATGAATATATATAACAATAGCTCCTTATAATATACACCACTAGTCCATATTGTTCAGAATAAATTAATAGGTTCAACACTTGTAATACTAAATCAATTAAGAGAATGGGGAAGCGGGATAAGAAAACTTATCGGTGTCAGAGGAACGAAAACTGCATGTAATGTCTAAACTTTTGTTTAGGATTAAAGATGTGCAGGAATATTAAATGCTTGTATATCACCCTACCTTCGTGGGTGGAAGGTTTCAAACTTTCATTGTTATATATAAAGTCAATTCTTAACTGACATTTGGATGACAAATAAGACACTAGCATACTAAACTTTTTGGTACAAATTGAGGGTTCTAATTATAGGCTAATGGTTTGCAATAACGGGGACATTATTACAATTGAGGGTTAAGACCTTGGATTCGTATATACCTATTACTTTCGTATGGATTTCCGACTTGAAATTACTTGTATGATTTTCACTTTATAAATTAAGTTCCTACATATTGAGATTTGTAATTCAATATTAGGTTTATTATATTAGGTGAATATTCCTAAATTTATGTCATTAAGAGGAACTAAGGCTTAACCTATACTTGAAATTTAGGAAATTAGTTATGGAAATTGGTTAGTTTTTTTGGGTCTAGGCTAGACATATAATAATATGTATTGTTAGTTTGAAATTTTATGGTGATAAACTATTTCACTAGATCGTGGTGCTACGAATTCCATTCGAAAGGGGAAGACTCAAGTATTTGAGTGATCGTGATTCGACTAAGGCAAGTGGACTTTCAAAACTATGTAATTCTCGTAGAATTCTCAAATTATCTTTTCTTCTATGTGTGATTCATAAAATATTTTAATATTACAAAAATGAAGCGATTAAATATAAATGTGAGGTGGTGCGTTATTGCGACACTTGAATTGAAAAATGTGGTTAAGTGTTGAGAATTCTATTTTTGAGATATATTGTTGTGGTTGGTGATTATGATTGGATTTGTTTATGGACTTCATCTCATGTTCATTCATTCTATGTTTAATATATTTGTAGTGGTTCTGGATATTGATATGAGTGAGATGATAAAAATTGGGGCTGAGGTCATTGCCGGTGATTATTGCATAAGTAATGCATTTCATCCTTGCATGTTCTTACATGGCATGATGTTATTCCTGCAATTGATTGTGGTATCACTTATGAGTTGTAGCTTGTGCTTTGGAATTTTGATATTATGAAATACAATCTTTGTTCTGTATTATGTGTTGCTGGGCGCGCTGGGCTGTTTTGTGCAGTTGTGGAGGTCGGTTGGAATGAAAGGAGTTTGTGTATTCTATTAGACTTACCTTGTTTTGTTAGTTGACTTTCTAGGTACATTATTCCTTTGGGTACTCACCTTTTACTTTTACACTTGTGTAGGTTCTGAGCCCGGATTGTGAGTAGTATTTTTCCTTGATCGTCTGAGGTTTTCCAAGAGATTTAGAGAGGTAGCTGTTGTCATCTAGCCAACTCTCTTGTTCCTATTTCTTTTATGCTTTTTTCTATTCGAGAAGAAAGACACTTTATACTTATACTTCTTTGATTTTCTATATTGCTAGTGGCTTTTACATGTGACAACCAATCTTTGGGTGTTATTTAAGCTTGTGAAGATTTTTTTTTATCATTTTTCGTATTTAGTCACTTCCCCATGTTATTTTTATTTTTTGTTGGTTAAGGCTGACTTGTTCTGGTGAAATTGAGCAAGTGTCATCACGTCTATTTTTGGATTGTGATAGTTGGTATCAGAGCCTCAGGTTCATAGGTCTTACGCGTGCACTAGCTAAGTCTAAATAGAGTCTTGAGGATCGGTACAAAGACGTTTGTACTTATCTTTGAGAAGATATGAAGACTGTTATGAAACTTCTTTTTATTCATTCTCTCTCATTGTGCGTGGTTATTTTTGTTAGTACTGAGTGGTGCCTATGTTCTTTCAATAGATGGCAAGGATTAGAGCTACTATTACTAGTGGTAGAGGTGAGGCTGCTCCCGAGACTATTGTTGAGGCCCCAGTTAAAGGTAGGGGAAGGGGTCAAGCTAGAGTTCGTGCTCGTGGAGTGGCATCAATGAAAGGACGTTCCTGAGGAGCAGCACTAGTTAGAGGGCAGGCTAGAAGGGCTTCTCCAGAGCCACATATAGAGGTTAATGAGGATCAGGCTCTTCCAGACCTCACAACTGCATCTTTACTTTAGGACACCCTATTGAGGATGATGGGTATGCTTGAGAACCTCAGTCAAAGGGGGTACGATAGGTATGTAGGGAGTTTCTTAGACAGATGGAAGAACAGGCTTTATGACAGCATCAGGTCCTAGTACATCAAGATCAGGTAGGTCAGCCCCCAGTGCTATTTGGGCACAAACCACCCCAGAGGCAATTCTAGTAGCAGATGATCAACTTAGTTATGAAAGATTTCAGAAGATGAAACCACCTTAATTTTAGGGTGGTAGGAGTGAGGACGCTCATGAGTTTCTGACCTTGTGCAATGAGATGCTAGAGGTAGTAGATTTGGTTGATCAACATGGTATTTGTTTTGTTGCACTCAAGCTCCGCAGACCATCCAGGGAGTGGTGGAGGACTTATGTGAGGTCTACACCAGTTGGATCCCCTCCAGTGGATTGGGGTGTGTTCTCTAGTGCTTTTAAGGATTGCTTCATTCCTTGGAGTGTACGAGAGGAGAGCCAATTGAGGTTTGAGGACTTGAGGCAGGGTGGTAGGACTATTATTGAGTATGAGGCCCATTTTTGTCAGTTATCTCGACATGCCTTAGCAATGATTATAGATGAGGGGGAGAGAGTCTACAGGTTGGTGAGGGGTTCGAATTTTTCCATTAGATCCTATGTATTCATACTAGCTCATGAGGGGGCTTCCTTTCAATCTATTGTAAGCACCACCAAGGAGGCAGAGTTTCTAGTTCGAGAAGAGTTTGGAGACCTTTAGAGGGCTCGTACTATGGGTCAGTTTTCTGGTACCTCATCAGGAGGTAGGGGTTCGCATAGAAGTGGTGGATCCTTCAGGCAACATGGTCCTGTGCATGCGTCTATGCCAACAGCTGAGGGTGGATAGATGTCTCGAGTGTCCCACAGTTCTACCCGTGGTATCCATAGTAGTTCTTTTGGTGAGCAACAATCTTCTACATTGAGGTCTTGTTTTGGGTGTGTGGATCCAAGCCACTTGATTTGATAGTGTCCCTTTCCAACTCATTCGGGACCTCAACGTACTTATTCGATGACTCCAGTTAGAAATTCGGCTCCACTAGATAGGGGTCGGGGCAAGGGTCAAACTACTAGGGGTGGCAGGACTTCAGATAGTGGTACTTTGGCTTCACATGGTGGAGATCAGGGTGTTGCTCAGATTATGGGTACAGAGGAGCTCAATGCTATATGTTTCTCGAAAGACCCGAGGATAAGGCTTCAGATGCAGTTATTATAGGTATTGTTCTAATCTATCATTGACCTATATCTGTGTTGTTTGATCGTGAATCTACCTACTCTTATGTGTCTACATATTTTTCATCTGGGTTTGATTTATTGTGTGATCAAATGTCAGTGCCCGTGTTTGTTTCTACACCAGTAGGTGAGCCTTTAGTGATGGATCGAGTATATCGATCCTGTCTTGTTTCTCCGGCTGGGTATGATACGTGGGTAGATATGATTATTCTGGATATGGTAGACTTTGATGTTATCTTAGGGATAGATTGGCTTTGTCCTTATCATACTATTCATTATTGTTATGCAAAAACTCTGACCTTAGCCATGCGCTGTGTACCAAAGATTGAGTGGAAGGGTGATATTGTTTCTTATCCTAGCAAAGTTATCTCCTAAATCCATGCTCAGAAATTGATTGATAGGGGGTGTTTGTCTTACTTAGCTTTCATTCGAGATACTAGTATTGAACCACCTTCTATGGAGTCTATCCTTGTGGTTCAGGAGTTTTTTGTTGTCTTCCCTACTGATCTTCCAGGTGTTCCATCCAATAGGGATATAGACTTTCCTATTGATCTGGAGCCAGGCACTAAGCCCATCTCCATCCCTCCATATAGAATGGCTACAGTTAAATTGAAAGAATTGAAGGAGCAGCTCCAAGACATGTTAAGCAAGGGATTTATTCATCCTAGCATGTCACCTTGGAGTGCCCTAGTCTTGTTTGTGAAAAAGAAAGGTAGGTATTTGGAGATGTGTATTAATTAAAGGCAGTTAAACAAGGTGACTATCAAGAACAAGTACCCTCTTCCCTGTATTGATGACTTGTTTGATTAGCTTTAGGGAGTGGCTTTGTTCTCTAAGATTGACTTGAGGTCTGGTTATCATCAGCTAAGGCTTAGAGCATCAGATTTTCATAAGACAGCTTTCCGAACTCATTATGGCCAATATGAATTTTTGGTGATGTCCTTTGGGTGGACTAACGCCTCTGCAGCGTTCATAGAGTTGGTGAATATGATGTTTCATCCGTACTTAGATTCTTTTGTTATAGTATTCATTGATGACATCTTGGTATATTCCAAGACTGAGGCTGATCATGTTCGTCATTTGAGGATAATGCTATAAAAGTTGACGGAGGATAAGTTATATGCAAAATTCTCCAAATGTGAGTTCTGGCTTGATTCAGTGATATTCTTAGGGCATGTGGTGTCTAAAGATGGAATTAGAGTAGATCTAGCTAAGGTTGAGGCAGTTAGAGGTTGGACAAGACCTACTTCAGCTATCGAGATTCACAGTTTTGTGGGGTTAACTGGGTATTATGGGCAGTTTATTTAGGGTTTTTCTTCCATTGCGGCCCCATTGACTAGATTAACTCAGAATAATATAGCCTTTCCAATTTAGTAAAATTTTTTTAGTAAATCTCATGCTTTTCTTCAAAACTCATTAAATAATGCATTATCTCAGTAAAATGTGTTCCTTAAAATATAACTATTTGGACTCAATAAAATACATATATAATATTAGTTTAAATTATTCTTTCATCAATGCATAGAACAAATAATTGATATCTCAAAATATAACTATTTGGACTCAATAAAATACATATATAATATTAGTTTAAATTATTCTTTCATCAATGCATAGAACAACTATCATCTTTACTAGAACATGCAAAACCTTTATTTAAAATAATTGTTTAATGCATGAAAAATCATCAATCTCAATATCAAAGAATATATAGGAAAGTTATGACCATCAACTTCATTATGGTTCATGGGAAAGTATCCACGAATAAAAATTCCAACAATATAAGATATAAAAATAATAATAATCTCAATGCATAAATAATCTAACTCAATGGAATAGGAATTAATTCATTTAGAA
Source organism: Solanum virginianum (assembly GCA_000787875.1). NCBI lineage: Eukaryota > Viridiplantae > Streptophyta > Magnoliopsida > Solanales > Solanaceae > Solanum > Solanum virginianum. Next base: position 39,523 of record DF360387.1, on the reverse strand, counting down.
TTCAAGACTTAGGGTAGCACTCTACTTGAACTCAATTATGAAGAATTAACATGTGGGGCACGTGGATGAACTTAGTCCAACGCTATGAGTAGCATTACATACCTGAAAAGTTGATATTACCATCAAAGTTTGATGAATACTCGCTTTTTTGGAGAAAATCCTTAATCTTGGTAGTTCTTTTAAAGTGAAAGAATTTGGAAGGATATTGATTGAAGGAATTCTCTTTGATTCTTGAATTCTTGACTTAGAATTTTTGAAGTTCTTTATGAAGAACCCTAATTCTTGAAAAGAACAATCAAGAAATCCTTTCTTGGGATTCTTGAATTCGTCTTCTTGAAACCCTAGGTTATAATTTAAGATTCTATTATAGCAGTCTTAACTTAGAGCTTATTCTTGAATTCGTCTTCTTGAAACCCTAGGTTATAATTTAAGATTCTATTAGAGATTCATGAATAGATTAAAAAAATCTAGGTTGGATGGCTTAAAATTCATGAAGAATAACTTACCTTAAGGAGGAATCTTGGAAGCTAATCTTAGCTTGATGACTTTCTTGATTCATGAGCGTTCATGTTAAGGAATGAAAAAGAGGGTTTTTAATTATGAAAACAGACTTTTTATGTGTTTTGGGACCTTAAATAGACCCCCAAAGGTTTTAGGATAAAAGTACTCTCAAAATAAAAAGAAAAAGAAATCATAGCTCATCCAGTAAGGGTCCACGTCAGGTCCGTGAAGTGCTCCAGGCGCGGACCTTCTGACAGCTCTGCACTCCCTCACTAAAATGGTTATAACTTCCTACGATAAACTTTGATTAAGGCGAAATTGTATGTGTTGGAAAGCTAATTCAATTATCTTCGATGTGACATATTATGGGTCACCTAATTCTTTATATGTTAGGAGATATGGTCATTTGAAGTCGACCCTTCTATCAACTCATACGAAAACTTACTCGGTAGAAATTCTTTGGACTTAACTTGATGTAAAAGACTCTTATGACTCTAAATCACATCTAACATACTCTAAATACGTAGGAATTGATCCTAGAATGTATATACAACCTAAAAGTCACTGGTCTATCTAATATTTATAAAATCATACGTTAGAACTCGAACATTAAGAAAGTTTTTAGCTTAACTTCGTGCTAGAGGGTTCGTGTGACCATAGATAATCTCCAATTTTATTTCCACATTAAGAAATTTACTTTAACACTTATACTCAATTAAGAATCATTAACTAAAATCCTATATCATATGAAGGATGGCTCAGTCTCAGCTTAAAAAAATTAGGGTATTACATTATCTCCCCCTTGGGATCATTCGTCCTCGAATGATGAGTAAAGGTAGATATCAAGGCATGAATAACAATGAGAACTCTTCTCAAAACTCACTCAATCAATTAAACTCTCAACTCATCAACTATCACTCCTCTACTATCATCAACACTTCGATCAAGACTAGAAAGCAGGATCACTCAAAGGGCTTGGAACGAAGATCATTAGCACGATTAAATCGAGAAATCTTATTTGAGGATATTCATAATGAAGTACAATCTCCCTCATCTATCAAAACTCACTCTGAGTCCACAGAACTATACGCAGTGTAAAACTCAGGTCACATCTCATTCAACATAGGACTAGAAACTCTTAGATCCATGAGGTAAGATCACTTCTTATCTTGAAACTCAATATGAATGGTAATCAACATGATGTGCATGGGACTAGGCCATGTGCATGACACTCATATACCAGATAGGAACGAAATATCACTTTGACTGAAGTATAAGGACTATATGATATGGAAAATAATTGATATCTCTTCTTGATCCGCCCATCTCTATTGAAAACTCAAGATCTACTCTGTTTTATTACTTCATCATCTCCCCTTTAGCTCAATTGTCGTCTCTCTAAGTTTGGGAATCAATTTACCTTTCTAAGTTATATGTACATATCTCCACATGGTCAGGGAGTCATTATCCACAAGAATATCTTAAACTCTTTTGTTATACTATAGTCACATATATGTAAAATAGCCTCTAAGACTCTCTTTGAAAATACCACTCTTAGCTTCCTCTTGTCTCTATGGAAATCTTCCTATATTTTCTACTTTTATTGGCGTATATAACCACTTTTCATAACTTTTATAATCTAAACTTCTTCTTTTTACCTGCAAATGCTCAACTTTGGTGCTCCTATAAACTTATTTGTATAAGCCTTAGACTATTATGGAGAACTCCTTATCATCTATCCATGAACCCCGATTGACTCATTTACTAGGGATGACAAAGAACGCTTACATCAACCTACTCTACGTTGACAACTCAAAAACAGTCTAAATTTCTATAGCAGTCATAACTTAGAGCTTCACCTATCTTTACACAATCATAGGTACACATCTCAAGCCTCTTCTTATCTATTGAGCTATCCTCGTTTCACGAGTCTTACCTTAGAGGCACTTGTACCCTGCCCATAGCATCACTTTTCTTACAATTTAGCATTTTCATACACTATGGCAAGCCTCTTAGAGAAAATCTCCAACTAAGACCATCACTCTCATGATACTATCTCCTCTTTCACACTACTCCTCAAAATTCAAGCTTAGGGTCTAGTACTAACATGTGCATCTATCACATAACTCTCTAACATCAAACTAATTACAACTACTAGGTAAAAATTAGGAATATAGCCTTACTAAAATCTCATAGTGACTACTCAATCATCACATCCCCTCTTCATATAACTCAAGTATCACTCACCCATTCACTATACTTCCTCGTCTGGCTAAGCTACTAACTCTATGAATCTCATGGGGCTCTCACTTCAGAATCATAAGCATAGTTTAGATCTATCACATTGAAAGCACTATGTTCCCTTATTCAACATCTATACTTCACCCTAAATGATATGAATACTAATAAATATCAACATAAACCTCCTTCTAGTTTTGAGCACGTTCTAACATATTCTGACAATAACTCTTTCTCTATACCTCATCATGAAAGTCAAAGGGTACTTACTACTCTTTTGTCAAAACTTATGGAAATCGGGTCGTCATATTATTACTTACCTAATAGATATGTAACTCTAGTCATAAACCTCAATCAGCCATCACTTTTACTATCTCGCCCCTTTCTTTCCATCATCATCTTTCTTACTCAGGGATGATTCGATTCTAATCAGGGTTTTTGAGACCTCACATGTCACTCTTAAGTGGTGACATTAAACTCTTTAGAGATATAAGTTTCTCTCACATGGGTAACATCAGAAGCTAGTTTTGAAAAAGAGGGCCTAGGCACATCTAGAGCTAACTCAAATGCACGATTCACATGAGTAATTGTGCACTCTTTCTGGTCAATAAGCTTAGCAGACTAGTTGGCTTCCCTCAAGCCCGGTGCAGTCTCTCTACCATTTTAATTACTTATTTTGGGGGTCTCATTAGTAAGATTTTGAACATTGCTACCTCTATAACCTCGTCAACGGGGAATAGTCAAAAGGTTTAGAGCAGTGCACAAATCATCATAGATTTCTTAGGAAATAGCTCTATGGCACGATTCAGAATCTGAAAGAAGGAAAACTTTTCCTAAATGTCAATAGTCCCTCAATTATAGAAGTGGGGTCCTCATAATGATAAATAAGATCCTATAGACACGGCTTCATAGACACCCTAGGACACTTGAACTCTATGATCTGACACTAAGTTTGTCATGTCCCGAGCCTACACCCTGGACGTGGCCGGTACTCAGAAACCATTGTTGGTTCCTAAGAGAACCCCTTGGCTCAATTCATTTATTCAATTAGTGGAAAATTTAATACAACAAAAGAAGATACTCAAGTTGGCATGCAAATTCTCATGTAAAATAATTTATATCTTATATTAAAATAACTCAATGTTACAATATTTGAAACAAATAATAATAGTTTTTTAAAATTGAATCTGAAAGTAAGACAGACTTTACTATTCTCTATCTAACTCAGTCTATGAAACCTCTATCAACTCGTAAGAAGGTATCATGTTATGTTTAAGGCTACCTCAAGACAATAAAACAAGGAATGAACTAAAATAAAATGGTTCCTCCAAAAATAAATAGGTCTCACCACTGTCTGCGACTGAATAAATCTTCAACGAAGTGGTTGCTGAGGATCTCTAAAACCAGTACCTGCATCATGAAACGATGCAGGGACAAGTGGCATAGCTCAACTCAATTAAATATGCAATATAATAAAAAGAAATACTTTAATAAAAAATAATAAATCTCAGTGTGTAAAATAATAAACTTTACTTCTTAGGAAGTTTCTCTAACCGAAAACCATCACTATGAGCTTCATGATGACACAATGTCTTGCGCACGCTGCCAGAGCCGTCCCATACTTTACCGGGGTAAGGAACGAAAACTAGGGGAGTAGATCCATCTAAAAACTGGGCCATCTCAACGGCAAGTGAGGAGTTGTACCTTGGTACAATCCTATCCTACACTGACTACATAGTTTATGAGTTCAACTTATTATTATTACTCTCACTCATATCGGTGCTCAATACTACTTCCAAAATTTTTATTATATGCTCATATTTAAAAGAATATTCTTGCTCAAAGTATTACTTTCTTATCTTTGGGACTTAGCCCAACTTAACATTCTTTTAACTTTTCTCCAAACTATCTAAAATCATAGGCCTCAAGCTTCACTATTCATAAAATACTTATACTAATACTTTACTTGAGTTTTAAAGCAAGATTTTGAACTTTATAGATTTTCGTAGTAACTTCAGGGCTTAACTAATTTAACAATTAAAAGTAGTATCTCAACTTAAGACCCCAATTTAGTAGAAATATTTATTAAATCTCATGTTTTTCTTCAAAACTCATTAAGTCATGCATTATCTCAGTAAAATATGTTCCTTAAAATATAACTCTTTGGACTCAATAAAATACATATATAATATTAGTTATATTAATCTTTCATCAATGCATAGAACAACCATCATCTGAGAAGTTTGATGAATACTTGCTTTCTTGGAGAAAATCCTCAATCTTGGTAGTTCTTTTAAAGTGAAAGAACTTGGAAGAACATTGGTTGAAGGAATTCTCTTTGATTCTTGAATTCTTGACTTAGAATCTTTGGAGTTCTTGATAAAGAACCCTAATTCTCTAAAAGAACAATCAAGAAATCCTTTCTTGGGATTCATGAATTTGTCTTCTAGAAACCCTAGATTATGATTTAAGATTCTATTAGAGATTCATGACTAAATAAACAAATCTAGGTTGGTGGCTTGAAATTCATGAAGAATAACTTACCTTGAGGAGGAATCTTGAAAGTTAATCTCACTTGATGACTTTTTTGATGATTCTTGAGCGTTTATGTTTAGGAATGAAGAAGAGAGTTTTTAATTATTAAAACTGACGTTTTATGTATTTTGGGACCTTAAATAGACCCCCAAAGATTTTAGGATAAAATTAACCTCAAATTAAAAAAAAAACATCATAACTTATTCAGTAAGGGTCCGCGACGCGCTCTGGGCGCGGACCTTCAGACAGCTCTATACTCCCTCACTAAAATGGTCATAACTTTCTACTCCATACTTAGATTAAGGCGAAATTAGATGTGTTGGAAAGCTAATTCAATTATCTTCAATCTGATAAATTATAGGTTACCTAATTCATTATACGTTAGGAGATATAGTTATTTGAAGTTGACCCTTCTATTAACTCATACGAAAACTTACTCGGGTCACCTAATTCTTTATATGTTAGGAGATATGGTCATTTGAAGTCGACCCTTCTATCAACTCATACGAAAACTTACTCGGTAGAAATTCTTTGGACTTAACTTGATGTAAAAGATCTCTTATGACTCTAAATCACATCTAATATACTTTAAATACTTATGAATTGATCCTAGCATGTATATACAACCTAAAAATCACTAGTCCATCTAATTTTTATAAAATCTTATGTTAGAACTAAAACGTTAAGAAAGTTTTTAGCTTAACTTCGTGCTAGAGGGTTCGTGTGACCTTGGATCATCTCCAATTCTATTTCCACATTAAGAAATTGACTTTAAAACTTATACTCAATTAAGAATCACTAACTAAAATCCTATATCATATGAAGCATGGCTCAGTCTCAACTTAAAAAAAATTAGGGTGTTACACCTTTTGCCAACTCTGGGCTGCTAACAGTCAACTCTGAATCGGGTGTACCCGTTTCATAGCATCTTTGAGCAGATCAGTGCCTAATGCATCAACGGTGACTGAGTTAAACCATCCAATGGGTGATTGGCACCTATTTCCATATAATGCTTCAAATGGTGCCATCTGAATGCTAGAGTGATAACTCTTATTATATACAAACTCTGCTAATGGCAAGTATTGATCCCACCAAGCACCAAATTCAATCACACATACCCTAAGCATGTCTTCCAACACTTGAATAGTCTACTCGGACTGGCCATTGATCTAGGGATGAAATGCTGAGCTCATGTCTAATCATGTACCTAAACCATGCTACATTGCATTCCAAAAGTGAGAGGTGAACACCGAACCTCGATCTGACACAATAGAGATAGACACCCCGTGTAATCCAACAATTTTATGTTTATAAATTTTAGCTAGTTATTTCGCACTGTGGTTAGTTTTCACCGAGATGAAGTGAGCTGATTTGGCCAGCCTCTCTACAATCACCCCAACAGAGTCAAACTTACCCAATTTCATGGGTAATCTAGTCACTAAATCCATAGTAAAACGCTCCCACTTCCACTTAGGAATAGGCATCCTCTGCATCGGACCTCCTGGTTTTTTATGCTCAGCGTTAACCTGCTGGCAATTCAGACACTTAGCCACAAACTTTATAATGTCCCTTTTCATCCTAAACCACTAATAATGTTGCTTTAGGTCATTAAATATTTTTGCCACACCCAGCTAAATGGAGTACTTAGCACAATGAGCTTCTTCCAAAATCAACCGAAACCAATTACCTACCTTAAGTATGCAAATGCGCCCATTAATCCTTAACACTCCTTCAGAATCAAGAGAAGTTGACTTAGCTTCACCTCTCAACACTTTGTCTCAAATCACATATAATTTATTATCGTCAAACTGGTGAGCACGAATCTGATCCATCAATGTAGACCTAGCCTCAATGAAGGCCAACACCTATGAGGTGGGCAGATATCAAGTGTGACTAACTATCTAGCCAAAGGTTGAACCTCCAAAGCTAAAGGTCTCTTCTTAGCCCCTAAGAAATGCCAAACTACCCATACTAGAAGCCTTCCAGCTCAAAGCATTAGCCACTATGTTAGCCTTGCTAAGGTGATAAAGAATAGATAAATCATAGTCTTTCAGAACCTTCAACTACCTATGTTGTCTCATGTTCAGATTAGGCTGAGAGAAAATATACTTAAGGCTACTATGAATAGTGTAGATCTCACAATGCACCCCATAAAGATAATGTTGCCATAGTTTTAACACAAATACTATTACAACCAACTTAAGATCATGGGTAGGGTAATTTCTCTCGTTAACCTTTAGTTGTCATGAAACATAGGCTATAACCTTCCAATTTTGTATCAACACTCCACCCAAGCCTACACCAGAAGCGTCACAATAGACCACGAAAGGCACGCCCTGCTCAGGTAAGGCTAGGATAGGAGCTGATGTCAATATCTCTTGAAGCTTTTGAAACCTTGCCTCGCACTCATCAGTCCATGAAAATGTTACATCTTTCTGAGTAAGCTTGGTCATAGGGAATGAAATAGAGAAGAAACCTTGAATAAATTGACGGTAATAGCTTACTAGTTTAAGAAAACTATGATTTCAGTTACTGAAGTGGGTGTCACCCAATCACGAACTGCTGCAATCTTTGTTGGGTCAACCATAATGCCATCTTTAGTCACCACATGACCTAAGAAAGCTACAAACTCAAGCCAAAATTTTCACTTAGAGAACTTAGCATAAAATTTCTCTTCACGCAACCTTTGGAGCATAGTTCGCAAGTGAAGATCATGGTCTGCCTCACTCTTAGAGTATACTAGGATGTCATCGATGAACATAATCACAAATGAATCCAAATAAGTTTTAAACACTCGGTTTATCAATTCTATAAAAGTGGTGGGGGAATTATTCAATCCAAATGACATAACTACAAACTCATAGTGCCCATACCGAGTCCTAGAAGCAATCTTTTGGGATGTCTGACTCCCGAACCCTCAATTGATGATACCCCGACCTTAAATCAATCTTAGAGAATACTGAAGCACCCTATAACTGGTCAAATAGGTCATCAATACATGGCAGGAGTTACTTATTCTTGATTGTCACCTTGTTCAATTGATGGTAGTCAATACACATTTCATAGTACCATCCTTCATTTTCACAAACAACACTGGTGCACCCCAAGGCGACAAACTAGGCCAAATGAACCCTTTTTTTAATAGATCTTCTAATTGCTCCTTCAATTCCTTTAACTCTACAAGAGCCATACAATAAGGGGAAATGGAAATGGGGCTTAGTATCCAATTTCACATCAATAGCCAAATCGATATCATGTTCTGGGGGAACACCAGGAAAGTCAGCAGGAAACATATCTATAAACTCTCTTACTACCTTTGTGGTCTCTAAAGAAGGTGACTCCTTAGAAGTATCTCATACTTGAGCCAAATAAGATAAACACCCATGTCTGAGCATGAGCATAAGAAATCAATCCCTTAGGAGAAAAACTAGGGGAACCTGACCATACTAACTTAGGTAAACCAAAACATGCTAAGGTCACAGTCTTAGCATAGCAACCAAGGATTGCATGATAAGAAGACAACCAATCCATTCCCAAAATAACATCAAAGTCTATCATGTCTATGAGGATCAAATTAGCCTGGGTCTCTCTACTTGAGATTACCACTGTACAATCCCGGTATACTTGATCTACTACTAAGGATTCATCTAGCGGAGTTAAAACATAAATAGGCATATCAAGAGGCTCATATAAACTATCAATATCAGTAGCAAAATGATTTGATACATATGAATAGGTAGATCCAAGGTCAAATAACACTAAAGTTGAACGATGACAAACTAGAACAATACTTGTGATTATAACATTAGATGTTTGTGCCTCTGTTTGTCTTGGAACGGTATAATATACTCGAAGTTAACCATATCTTGTGCTCTACCACAAGTGCCACCTTAAGCTCCACCCCTGACACCTCTAATACCACCCCTCGCACTCTTTGAAGCACCTCTAGTTGCTAGAGATGATTTGGAGTGAGTTGTCTGTGCCCCCGATGGAAAAGAAGCGAGAGCACTCTTAGGACAATCATGGGCCTTATGACCAAAATCATCTCACATACGTAACAACCTCTGGGCCTAGTAATATTATTTGCACCCAAAATGGCTGCAAGAATTGGTCTCCCCTGGTAACCCTGAGTGCCTTGTCTTTTAGGATTCCTATCTCTAGGTGTATGACTTCCAAATTGACCCTAACGGCGAGACCTCTTACTATCACCCTGTCATTCATGCCTGATGCCTTCTATCATCCTGGCATAATCGACAATACTTTGAAAGGAACCACCAGATAACATAAGAGATGCGGTAGTCTCCTGGAGATAGCTTGCTAACCCCTTTATGAATTGGTGAATTTGCTCAAGCTCTACGGGAATACTAGACATGGCACAGTGGGATAGCTCACGGAATCATGCTTCATATTAGGACACAGGCATAGAACCTTGCTCCACTTTGTCGAACTCATCAATAACGCCTATCACAAAGACTATAGTGTACGAATCCCTCAATAAAAACTTTAGTAAACTGCTCCCAACTCATTGCTGGAGCATCGACAAGTCTTTGAGCCATGACTAACCTCCACCACTCTTTGGCTATGCCTGTGAACTGTTAAGATGTATAAGCTACTCTATGGGCCTCCAGAATGCTTAAATTAACTAGTTAATCCTGACACTCTATCAGAAAGTCATATGCCCCATCCCCAGTTGTACCATTAAATTTGGGAGGAGCCAATCTTATAAATCTTTCAAAGCTTTTCTGCTCAGACAAGGACATAGCATCACTAGCAGAAACTGGCGGGGCTGAAAACCTCGGAGGTGCAATAGAAGGCATGAGAGATGGAATCGAGGTCTAGAATCCCATACTAGGTCCCTGAGCTAGCTGTGTAGCTAATAGGTATATCAGGAACTGCGGTACCTGGAAGATTACTAGTAGCAGAGGTACCCTCCAACCTTGCCAATAATCGAGTCAATAACTCTTGTAATACTTGTGTACCCTTTGAGGTTGCAAGAGGCTCGACAAGATCCTCAGCCTGCTACTTATAAATTGGGTCAATAATTGGTTCAGGTGAAGTGTACCTCTAGTCTGACCTCATGCTGGTACTGCTCTCCTACTTGGCCTCGACCTCTAGCTTTACCACGACCTCTACCTCACCCACTGGCTGGGGCTTGGACAGTAAGTAAAGACCCATCCTCTGTATTGCTAACTCTAGTCCTCGACATCTATGTAGAAAGAATTATTTCGAGGCATATAAAACTTGAATATGAACAAATCAAATGAAAGGAATCAATAATAGAGGATTTTTCCTAATAAGCATTTGTAGCCTCTCGAATATAGATACAGATGTGTATGTACCGATCAGTGAGACATTATTAGACACCCTGCTCTTTAACTCGTGACACCGGTGAACCTAGATCTCTGATACCAAATTTTTCATAACCCAAAGTGGGATCACGACAATGGAACCAGTAAATTCCCAAACCCGAAGATAAAATAATTTAAAATAGGAGAACTCAATAGATAAAACCATATCCCAGAACCTGGTGTCACGAGTGTAAAGAGCATATAAATACATAAGTACTGATGAAATAAGTACATCTCAGTCTTCAAATAGCGATAAAGACTTAATAACTAAGATAGAATCCAATGACAACTCGAAGCTGTGAGTCTCACCACTAGATCTGGTATGAACCGACTCCACAAGCAAATTAACTACCGCGTGGGTAATCCTGACGAGAATCTGTGGGGGTGAAAGATTTAGGGGTGAGTACACATAATATGTACCCAACAGGTTTAACCGACTGGGAATCAGAAATTGAATAAACTATGAAATAATTTAGGAATGCTTCCACCTGCAACAAAAAAACTAGTTCGGCATTGTTGCTGCCAATTTATATAGGACAACGCAAATAAAATAAACATATAAATTCAATTAAGCCAATCGAAAATCACCATAAGTAATGTAATGATATTGTATAAAATGCAATGCAAGGTGGAATCAAGACTGTCGCACAACCTGTCGTATATAATCTCAATATATCAACTACCTTGCCACATAACTCGTGGTCAAGGACTCGTGATAATAATCTCCTTATAACAACTACCTTTCCACCTAAGTGAGCGTGGTCAAGGACTCATGATATGAGTCACTATTCACAACTTCCCAAAATATCATGACATGAGGATGCATGCAATCAAGACACAATTGTAGATGCAATATTTCTCTCAATAAGTGCAATAATTATCAAAGTTCTCCAAGCTAACAATTATATATTCACCCTCTTTTATACATTTTGGGATATTGATTTCTTTAAAATTCTCCGACACTTTTTAAAAATTATCATTTTCCAACTTAGTCACCATTCTCCATATTATATTCAAGGTTATGCCAAATGTACATATTTTCGGTCATCATTTGTGACATAATTAATACTTTTATTTATCATTTTCAAGCATAAATTTTGACATGAAAATGAAGAGATAGTGCAATTAACTTGTAGAATTAATTTGACATGAAAATGAAGAGATTTGGAACTAGAATAAATTAAAAGTAAAAAATTATAGAAGGAAATTCAAGCAGGCTGCTTAAAAGATTAAAGTTAATATAATATTAATATTTATAATAAACAAGTGACGAACGAATATAGTTCTTTTCCTATTCAATCAATTATATTAATATTCTTCAATAACGCATGAGGTGCAGACATAGTATTTCATATTCAATTGATTAATCCGAACAAATAATTTAATGGATTATAAATATTTAGTTATATAATTAAATTCGAATTAAATGGGTGACAGGGATTGTACAATGAATATGGTTTTGAAACATGTTGCCTTGAGGAAGTGTCAGTTGGGTTAGAGAGGAATCTTTATGATTATATAATATATGGTTATGTTCATCAGATTGTCATTATAATAGTGGATTTAAATGTCTTACCCTATCTAACTTTGAAATAAATAATATATTAAATATTTTGCATATCTTACTTTTAGGTGAGCTGACGGAATCTTTTTCTTTTTTAACTTTTACCAATTTAAATTGGCATACTAAAAGTAGTGGGAATTGTTTAATAATTTTGGCATCACATGATTTCTTTAACTTCATATATATATATATATATATATATATACACATATATAATTATCAATGCAACTATTAATGTGATTATTCCATATATATTGAGTATCATATATGTAAGAATTATAGTAGGGATCTTTGCCCTCAGTAGTTTTCCCTCCAAAAGGTGATTTTAGTAAATAACCAAATATGATATTCGGGCTAAGAATAGTAATGGGAAGACGTTCATTTCAATATCTCTAAACGGTGACAATTGCTCAATGTATATATATATATATATATATATATATATTAACATAGCTTTCTTTACCTTCACAATTCTTTCTTCTTTCATTTCTTCCTCCTCCAAGTTAAGTTAGTTCTATTTTCTCAAGGCTACACTACTTCAAAAAGACTCTCAATCTTCTCGTATAACTAGCTGAAACAGTTAGTTTGTTGTGAAATCTTTTATGAGCTTACTTCTAATGGAGTTTCAAATGCCTTTAGGGGATCAGTTAGAATAGGATTACAAGTTTTCAATTGCAGCCACTATATTTTGAATTCTTTTGGATATATTCTACTGTCTCCTTCCTTGCTTCTTTATTTTCATATTAGTTAGGATTTTTAGGCTTTCAAAATAACTGCATATATATAATTAAAGTTTTTCACAGAGATATCACGAAAAAAATTTCAACGGTTGACACGATCTCATTTCATAAATTATAATAAATGAATATTCAATAACTCAATCCTAATCTTAAAGAAGGATAGGCAAACCTACCTCAATGTTGGAACTCCACAAATGGTATTTATATAGTTGCTGGTCACGAATTCTCCTCTTTCTATGCTCTACCTAAATTTTCTTCTACTTAGCTTTAATACGAAAACCTAGGTATTTAAAGGGAAAGAGAGCGGAGACAAAACATAGTGTATTTTTAAATAATTGGGGAACAAAATATAGTGCTTGCTATTATTATCTTATCTCAAATGGACGTGATCATTCTTGCGTTATTGGGAACAAGATATAGTGCATATAATAATTTTGTTTGCCACCTCCGATCAAATCATTACATAATATCTATGCCTGCATGACAACTGGTCTCCATAAGCCCAGAAGGTGCACCTCTGTACAATTCGATCCACCTAAACAGAATAGAACCCAACTTTCAGTATCACATTGTCAAAGGTCAGTTGTACGTGGGTGTAAAGCCCTAATATATAAGCTTGGATGCCCCTTGAGCCCCTATAAGCCCAAAGAGTACACATACGTACAATTAAGGTATGTATAGGTGTATGGATCCAGAGGTAATCAGTCGGGTCCTCCACCCAAAGTACCACATAGCAACTGGGTCCTCGACCCATCCAAGAACCAGTATCATAAGGGTAGTTCTCCTAACCTAGACTGCGGTCAGGGCAGTCAGCCAGGGCCAGACGGTCTGACAACATACAGAACGGTGGGACTATCCCCCATGGGAGAAAGAATCCCCCTAACACAATAAATAGGGTCTCTGTATGTTGTCAGACGGTCTGACAACATACAGAACGGTGGGACTATCCCCCATGGGAGAAAGAATCCCCCTAACACAATAAATAGGGTCTCAAAACTGAAATATAACTGATGGTATCCCCAACTCAGAAGGTCAACAAGTGCTCAGACCTTAGAATCGGCATCCGTCACTCGACATCCCCATTGTGATCATCAAACTCGAAAAAAGGGGAATGTCACCTACGATTCGGATACTCGGACGTGACCATTAGAACTTGGGGAATGGGAAGCGTCATCTAGGACTCGAGATATTAAAGCAGTTACTCACTCACTGAATCTCCATAGTCAAATCGTGCCTCAAGGCAGAAGTCATCCAACTCACTAAATAGTAAGTATCAGGGTACACATTCGTACAGATAAGAGTTAAATTAGAATACATACTTATCCCATGGCATTAGCCCATATTCGATCCTTACCAAGCCCTTCTCCATGTAAAGCAACTCATAGGACAATGTCAGTGTAACCTAATCTAAGTCTCATAAGGCTAGATGATTAGAAAGATGTCACCTACCCAGAATCATATCACAGCCCGACTGCTACAAAGGATTCCAGAACATGCTTCTAGCCTAATTCGACCATTCCAGAGCTAATGAAATTGTCGAAATTTTATTCCAAGGTTGTTTACCAAGACTTTACCTGAAAACTCATTTTATGGGTACAACTTCTTAGTTAACAAAAAAATCCATATAACTCCTGAATAACACGACCAATAATCACTCTAATAGTCCTTAGGTCACTATACACATGCTCAAATCAACATATAATAGCAAAATTATAGAAATAGCCCAGAGGGTTATTACATATATGAAGCCTCTATCAAATTGTTCAATGGTACCAATGACAGGTCCATGGCTACCTCAAATAAAATAAAAGCAAGTCTAAAGTTTGACTCTAAAAACTAGATAAAATAAATGATATGCATCCTTTGAAGTTAAGGAGGACTCACCCATCAGTTGAGAAATGGAGAAGATCTTCAATGAAGTACTCGTTGATGATCTCTAGATCCTGTCTCTGCATCATAAAAAAAACAGGCTAAAATATACGTCAGTACGTGAAATGTACGAGCATGTAAAATGGCAAAATAAAATAGGTAAAGATAGAATACGATTAACACAAAATACTCAGTCAGAATGTCATAAGGCTAAAGAAAGAATAAAGACTAGACAGTGGTCAATTATAGACAATCCAATCCAATCTAATCCAATAATAGTACTACCAAGACCTATTTTAGGAGTTTCTCTTATCTGACAATAATCACTTATGAGCTAGAGATCGTACAACAATCTTTTTTATTGTTCCACAACCATTTAATATCTTACAAAGGTGAAGAACGAATCAACCAAACATGGATCCATTAATTAAATCAAGTCCTATTATTTCAGGATAATAAATTAGGGAAATATTTCAACTTTAACTGATTCAATTCACTCCTATTTTTGGCGATGTAGTTATTGAGTTTTGAGTTAGACTTACTCTCACTTAGTTTAGTATTTGATGCTCCTTCCAAGACTCAATGCTAATAAGACAATCAACCTCAATTAAATCAATCATGAGTCTCACAAGAATTCCTATCAATTTTTTAGTTCTATCACAATCAAGTCTTTCGGTCTATCAACCATCCAATTAGTTCCCAATCACATCTTTCAAGAGAAGTTTTGACCAATCGTTAAGAGGACTATCAATTTAGACCAATCATTTGAATTCGATTATGAAGACTCTCAAGACCATCAAGTTTTAACAACATCATTGCCATATTCAGTCACAATCACAATCATATTGCCAAGGTTCTAGACTGAATCCCTTGGTTCTTTCATGCAATTCTTTTATCAAAAATATCTAGTATTTATGAAATAACTTGTATAATAATATTCGTTCAGTAAATCAACTTCATGGTGATTATCAAGCATGTAAAATACACACTATATATATACACACACACACACACACACACACATATATATATATATATATATATATATATATATATATATATATATATATGTATGTATATATATATGTATGTATGTATGTATATATATATATGTATATATATTATGTATGTATATATATGTATATGTATATAGTTACAAGAAAACCTTCAACAAGCATGCATAAAGACTCAATATTTTACAACAATTCTATTACCATTAAGGGGGCATATGGAAGAACAATTTCAAGTTTTAGTTTAGCCTTATATACCTGAATTGAAGACAGACAATCAACTTTGTATGAAATTAGCCTCAATCCTCTTGAACCCTAACTTTTTCTCCTCTTCTTCGCTCAAAATCTTTACTTAGTTTTAGCGTAAGGGACTTTAGAATGGGTTTAGGGATCCTTTTTAAGCTAAAAATGACCTATATTATTAGTCGTGGGTTAAGTTTAGGAGAAGTAGGAAAAAATTTGGAATGCCCCTTGAAAAATAAAAAATTTTTGCACTACGGTGAGCCAGGTCCGCATCGCGGACCAGCTCCGTCCAAGTACAATTAAAAAAATTCAATCAATTTTCTAATTCCTACAAAACATTAAAATCAGAATTAAGTGTGAATCGCAATAAGTTCGCATCTTTTCTAGAATTGCATCTTTCCGGTTGCTTAAAACTCAACCAAGATCATTTTCACTCACAAATTTCATGCTGATTGCAATTTCAGCCTCAAATTTGTCAAAAAATTTGGAAGATGTGTTATACAAGTGTTCTCTCATGTAGGGGTATTTTGATAATTTTATAGGGTGTGACACTATTTATAGAAGATAATGAGAACTTACGTAGGTTATTTTTCACATGAAAATATAGAGAAATTAATTCAAAAAAATATTATTTAAAAAAATTGATATTCATCTACTATTTATTGTTTTTAAAAAATCACAAAATTCAACAGATAAACATCAATTTTTAAAAGGATAAAGTGGATAGATGTAAGGACTCAGATTTTTGTATAGTTTTAGTGACGTCTTTCGGGCTCACCCTCATTTAATAAGTAACCAACATAGGAACAAAAATCTAAAAAGCATGAATAAGAATAGTTATCGCCTTTGGAATTGAGGACTTACCAACTAGCTTCTTCACAAGAACCTCAAGACTTCAATTCAAGCTTGTTTATGTTGTTTAAGGTCATCATGGGTCTCCTACATCAAGTCAAGTTCAAAGGAATTTCATTGACTAAGTTTTTCACAAGTATTGATACAAGGGTCAACTTTAAATAGGCATACCTCTTAGGAAAAAAGGAATTGGATATCCCATGATCTATCCAATTAAAGATCTTTGAATTAGCTTTCCAACTCACTTGGTTTCACCTTATTTAGAGTTCGGATGAAAAAGTTATGCTCATTTTCGTAAAGCTCTCTTGTGCTGTGTTGTCACTATTTCTTGAAGGAAAGCCACACGGACATCCAAACAGGCCGTCTGGCATCCCACGAACCATGGGGATGGCCTTGGACCTGAAATGGCTACTTTTTATCCATGTAATGTGCCACAACCAGCCACACGAACCGTGTGGTGTGGTACAGGCCTTGAGGCCGTCCGTGAGGCTTCCTGAGTGAAAGTTTTTCTAAGTGTTGAGCCAAGTTCCAATTTCCAAATTTTTGCCTAAGTGTAGTCTCACAGGCACTCCACACGGAACGTGGAGTGCCACAGGACCCGTGTAACCTCAAGTGAGGTGACTCCGGCCAAAAACTTTATCCAATTCATTAATGGCATTTTTGTAAATCCAGTTATTTCTGTTGATCTTTTGGGGATTCCTATGCCATTCAATGGTCATTTAAAGGCCTAAAACCTATTTCAAACATTCAAAAACTCACTTCTCATATTTTAAACTCTCTCAAAACAACTCTTGGAGATTTTAATATTTGGAGCTAGGGAACTCAATTCTCCTTCAAATTCTTTGGGGATTTCATCGTCTTGGTAAAGGTATATATTTCCTTCCTTTTTGGTAAAGGTATGTGGGTTTTGATCCTTGGTTACTTCCAATCAAGGAGACCCAAGCTATTTTCAAGAAATCTACATGAATTTTTCTTACTTTAATTTGGGGTTTTAAAATATTTTGATTTCTTAAATTCCAACAATGAATGGGTTATGTTTATCTGTGGATTTAAAGATGAATTAAGCTTTAAAATACTGAAATACGTTGTTATTAAGAATATTTGAATATGCATAGTCCTTAAATGTTTGAATCTAAGTATAGGTGATTATATTATGATTTCAAATGAGGATTTAACTATGTTTTCACTTGAATTTCTTATTATATTGATAGTTTTATATTGAATCTCAATTACCCATGTCATTCTTACATCATCCATAGCATATATATTCATGTTCATGTGAAATTATGAAAATTATGTTATGGATTAAGCTCAATTATGTTCTATGATATGATTTTGATAAGATATTGGTTATGACAATATTGTGATCACATATATGTCTATTGATTATTGCTCTTTGAGCATTTTGGGTGTTTGCACTATTTTGTATATGAATGGGCTATTCCTATGCATGAGTATTATGACTATGGAAAGTATAATTTTGGCATTTGAGCCGAAGTATGAACTATTATGAATGATGTTTGGCTTCAAGCCCAATTGTGCATTGAAATGTTTTGGCAAGACTTGTATCTCTTTGAAAGCTTGTATAACTATGTATATTATAAGTATTCTAGTGGGATGATAACTTAGCACAATGGAATTGTCACATCTAAGCCTAGGGCCTAGACGTGACATGATGAATCGGGAACCCGATAGGACCCCAAAACAAGCCTCTTAGCATATCATTCACACATCCTTGGTTGCGGAAGCAAGATAAACAATAACAAGAGATATAAATAAAGGGAAGAGGGACTAAGGGAAATCGTTCATAATCACAATAGTGTAAGAAGAGTTAAGCTTCACTAACATAATCAAATCATGACATAATATCTAACGACACCTCTAACATAGAATGAAGCTGGGGCCAAGACATTATTCGGGCTCACCCTCATTTAATAAGTAACCAACATAGGAACAAAAATCTAAAAAGCATGAATAAGAATAGTTATCGCCTTTGGAATTGAGGACTTACCAACTAGCTTCTTCACAAGAACCAACTTGCCACGTGGAGGATGGCTGATAGGAGCTCTGGTCCCTACATAATAATATCATGTAGACATAGAGTATGCGTTAGTACATTTGAATGTATTAAGTATGCAGGATGCAATGCAATAAGAACCATAAACCTTAATAACAAGATGTTTAATCATATTCAATGAACATAAGCTCAATATGCCATGTGTAATCAATGCGTAGGATGAAAAATGCTTAAGAATAATCTTACTTGCATATCTTGTTTAACACCATAAAGTAACATGAATAGATCATCTAACTACCTTGTACTAGAGGGTGAGGGATATAGCATAGGTCATAACCTCTTCTAGTAGGTAATGGGTAGTACATAAAGGTAGAGGAGTAGCATAGGTCATAACCCCTATATGTATGCATAAGATAATGAATAGGATATAAGGGTAAAAAGATAGCATAGGTCATAACCTCTTCTAGTAGGTAATGGGTAGTACATAAAGGTAGAGGAGTAGCATAGGTCATAACCCCTATATGTATGCATAAGATAATGAATAGGATATAAGGGTAAAAAGATAGCATAGGTCATAACCCCTACATGTAAGCATGGGATAATACATAACATTGAATAGCATATGAGGGTGAGGCTTACTATGTAGTTCATAACCCCTTCATATGAGTATAAGATATTGCACAACATCGAATCATACATAAGGGTAAGGTATACAACATAGTTCATAATCCCTTCATGTAGGAATTGGCCTTATACTAGAGGGTAAGACACATATGAGTATAAGATATTGCATAACATCAAATCATACATAAGGGCGCCTTGTACTAGAGGCTAAGTTATATAACATAGTTCATGACCCATTCTAGTAGGCTTCACAATTCACAAGAGCATAAACCTTAGCATAAGAACTGAATAACTCATCAAAACAATCGAGACTTGTAAAAATCATGCAATAGGTCATAGGAAAACTTGAGAGTTCTTGTCAAGATATTTTATCAAACATGTGGTGGGCATATATGGACACATGTTCAAATCATGCAAAATACAAGGGTATAGATCATGAAATACTGAAATCAATGCATCTTAAAGTTATGCAAATTAGCCCACCAATACCATGGTAAAACCCCATCATGGCTAACATGCAAATCATATCAAAACTTAACAATGGCTCTTAGATTTCATAGCTAGAATCATGTATAATCTCAATAGACAAGATTAATTCATAATATAAGCTTAAAATAGATATTTATGCATAATCAATAATATTTGATAAAACCTCAAAATATTTCATGCTCATACTTTATAATAATAGATACCCATAAATAATACAACTTGAAAACATGTAATTTTCATAAAAAGGAAGATTGAACTCCATGGGTGAAAGGATCCAATGGATGAAACCCACATACCTCAAACTTGGGTTTTCTTGAGATGAGCTTGAAGAGAACTTGGAGCTTGAAGAGAATCCTTGAGTTCCAAAGTTAGGCTTGAAATCCTTGAAATTTAAATGAGATATTTGGTTAAGTCTTGGAGAGATTTTTAAGAGGGTCTTGAGTGATATAGAGTTGAAAAATGGCTAAGTATAGGTGATTTCACACTTAAGTGGGCAAGGGGCTATGACCCCAATGCCTTTGGGCCGAAATAGAAAAGTAGGGGAACAACTGCACTGGTTCACGTTAGATCTGTGATACGAACCCAATGCAAAGGCAATTTTTACACTACTCCGCATCCCTGGCGCATCGCGGTCATGGCGTAGATTGCCACTATTTTTGAAAAATTAGCGAAAATTATTTTTCACTACGGGTCTTCTAAAATTTGGGTTACACCCATTTTTCGCTTAATTTTTCCCTCCGAT
>DF360387.1:0-11760 GCA_000787875.1 Solanum virginianum | reverse complement strand
ATATATATATATATATATATATATATATATATATATATATATATATATAAAGACAAAATCATTATCACAAATCTCAAACATAAGTAACATAGGATCTTTCAATTTCCCACAGGACTGAATGACTCTTATTCTAGAGCAAAGGCTCAGATCTTAACGATGCAGCCACTACCTAGTTTGAACCAGATCTATGCATTTGTTATGCATGAAGAGAGCCAGAGTTCACACACAAATGTAAGGCTAGATCTAGAAATTAGTGAAGCAACTGCCTTAATGACAAATAAGCCAACGTAAAACTATAAGCCTAAGAGATCAGATCAGTATTGTGATTATTGTAGAATGCCAGGTCACACTAGGTCTATTTGTAGGAAATTATTAGGCAAAACTGGTGATAAAAACTTCCAGAACAATAGGGGATATCAGCATGAGGGAAGAGACTACCAACAAGATAGAAATCCACAAGATAACAGGCCAAAATTCAAGCAGTAACAACACTATTCAAAACCTGTAGTGAATTATACAGCTTACTCATTCATCTAATTCTATTGATTCAAGTCCAAGAATAATTCTGCCCTTGTTATCTCAACTGGAGCAACTGCATTGGGTGATAGACATAGGAGCAACCAACCATATGATATCCAAATTAGGCTTGCTAGATGAGTTCCAAGAATTATGTAAGGTTGAGCATGTGCATTTACTAAATGACAAGAAATTCGAGATCACCCATAAAGGATTTGTTAAGATATTGGATACTAAGCAGCTTAGTGATGTTCTGTATATTCCTAAAATTCAAGTTTAACTTGCTATCTAGTTCCAAACTCACAAAGGAATTACAGTGCATGATGGCCTTCTTTGCTGATATATGTGTATTTCAGGACCTTTGCAGTGGCAAAGTATTAGTGATTGGCAAGGCATCTGGTGGCTTATACTTGTTTGGTGATACATCTCAGCAAATAAACTGTTCTCAGTCAGCTTCAGCTATTGTTAATAATAATGTTCCACTTAGTATCTGGCACAGAAGGCTTGGACATATGCCTATTGCTGGTTAGCTAGGTTTAACTAAATCATGCCATGGAAAAAAATGCTTTACATACCTTTCTTTCTTTGTCAAACTATCCCCAACATCAAGCCAATCCAACTTACTCTTTCGAACGTCTAATATCTACAAAAATCACAATAACACTCATGATTAGTTAAAATCCTCTTCTGGCCTTAAATTTCCAATTGCCCTAGGCCCTAATTCGAACCATCCCTCATGTATACATACAAACAATTGAAAAACAAGGCTAGCATACCAGTTTAATACATACTTACCATATTCAAACATTCCTATGTACTCCAAGAATCATATTACATCATTCAAACGTCAAGCGCCAACTTCCAACGTTAAAACACAACATTTTATTATATATAAGTATCCAAATTTGATCAGCACCTCAAGAATATATACGAATAATTTCTAATACTCCTTTCACCCCACAAGAATTATTTTTATATCCACTAAACACAAACACATGATTCTAAGATCAAATAACTTCATATACCTACATATCCCAGTTCGAACCCAACACCCCAAAGTCCATAATTCACTTAATCAAGCATTCTTTCAAATTTTTCTTCTAATTTAACATACACCAATACCTATACAAGCTTTAAATTTGGCTAAAACAAGATTAAAATCAGCATACCTTATAAACCCCTTTAAGGACTTTAAATCGATATAACCGTAAAACGAGGTGTTTTCTTGACCAACTAACGTTTCCATGCTACTTGGGGGACCTACTATACTAGGCTTGTAGCGTCAAAATAACCAGAGAATTGAAAAACATGAATTGTTGGAAAAGTATTGTTCACCTGAGAGGGTTATTTTCAGGAGAAAGTTTTCTCTTCTTTTTTTCTAAGTCTGAGAACTTGTTCTTTTTTAAGAAATGAAGGCAACACTTGTATTTATTTTCTCTCTCAAGACCCCACCCCCAAATACTTGTGCGAATAGGATCTCTACACAATTGGGGTGGGGACAACTCACATAATCTAGAAGACTCCAAGTCCCAAAAACTACACTTTGGTCCCCAAACTTTTCCTATGTGAACCAATTAAGGATACATGAATCCTAACCCCCAAGTTTTTTTAACAAATCCGCTTGAATTTTTAAACTTTTTAAAAATACACTTAAGTCTCAAATTTTTCAAAAATTACAACATTGGTCCTAATTTTCGTAATTGTTCTAAAACACTACAATACGGGTTCTAACATTGAGAAAGATGAATTGTGATCCTAGCACTATTGTGCCTTTTGAGGGTATTAAGGTTGGGGAGAACTTGTCTTATGAGGAAGTGCCGGTAGAGATTTTAGATAGACAAGTGAAACAACTTCGTAACAAGGATTTGGCATCGGTAAAGGTGCTTTGGAGGAACCAACACATGGAGAGTGCTACATGGGAGCGCTACATGGGAGCTGGAGTTGGACATGATAAAGTGATATACCCATCTTTTTCAATCTACTCAAGCCTAAGGTATTAGGTTCTTCCTTATTTAATTGGTCCCAATTCTTTCATTCTTGCATCTCATGGCATGACATGCTTACATGTGCATTAAAATATTTTTTAAAGATGTTTTGAATGATTTTATTATGTTTCAGCACAAGTTTTAATGACATTATGATTTTTAAATGGTCAACTATGTATGATATCTTGTGTTTGGAGGTTTCATGTTCTAATTCAAGTCTTTCAAGCCTTGATCTTCCACATTTGAGGATGAATGTTCCCAAGGGGAGATGATGTAAGGATGAGGAATTTTGTATAGCTTTAGTGACACTTGAGATTTAGTTTTGGAAAGTTTTGGGCCAAGGTGACACCTTATGGAACCTCCAAGCTCGATCTAAGTTCACTTTCAAGCCTTCAATTCAAGCTTATTTATGTTGCTTAAGGCCATCATGGGTCTCCTATATCAAGTCAAGTTCAAATAAATTTCATTGGCTAAGTTTTTCACAAGTATCGATAAAAGAGTCAACTTTAAATGGGCATATCTCTTAGCACAAAAGAAACTGGGCGTCCCACGACCTCTCAAATTAAAGCTCTTTAAATTAGCTTTCCAATGCACTTGGTTTCACCTCATTTAAATTGATGAAAAAGTTATGTCCGTTCTCGTAAAGCTCTCTTGTGTTGTGTTGTCACCATTTCTCTAAGGCAAGCCACATGGGCACCCAAACAGGCCGTGTGGCACACTACAAACCATGTGATGGACTTGGGCCTGAAACGGCCATATTTTGGCCAAGTAATGTGCCATGACCAGCCACATGAACCATGTGGTATGGTACGGGCCGTGAGGCCCTCTGTGAGGCTTCCGGGGTGAAAATTTTTTTAAGTGTTGAGCCAAGTTCCAATTTTCAGATTTTTTCCTAAGTATAATCTCACAGGCACTCCACACGAACTATAGAGTGCCACACAACCCGTGTAACCTCAAGTGAGTGACTCCGGCCAAAAATTCTATCCGATTCATTAATGGCATTTTCATAAATTCGATTATTTCTATTGGTCTTTTGGGGATTCCTATGTCATTCAATGGTCATCTAAAGACCTAAAATCTATTTCAAACATTCAAAAACTCACTCATCATATTTTAAACTCTCTCAAAACAACTCTTGGGGATTTCAACATCTGGAGCTAGGGAACTCAATTCAAATTCTTTGGGGATTTCATCATCTTGGTAAAGGTATGTGGGTTTTGATCCTTGATTACTTCCAATCAAGGAGACCCAAGCTATTTTCAAGAAATCTACATGAATTTTTCTTACTTTAATTTGGGGGTTTAAAATATTTTGATTTCTTAAATTCCAACAATGAATGGGTTATGTTTATCTGTGGATTTAAAGATGATTAAGCTTTAAAATATGAAATACATTATTATTAAGAATATTTTAATATACATTGTCCTTAAAAATTTGAATCTAAGCATGGGTGATTATATTATGATTTCAAATATGGATTTAACTATGTTTTCACTTGAATTCCTTATTATATTGATGGTTTTAGATTAAATCTCAATTACCCATGTCATTCTTACATCATCCATAGCATATGCGTTCATGTTCATGAGAAATTATGGAAATTATGTTATGGGTTAAGCCCAATTATGTTCTATGATATGATTTTGATAAGATATTGGTTATGACAATATTATGATCACATATATGTCTATTGATTATGACTCTTTGAGTATTTTGGGGGTTTGCACCATTTTGTATATGAATGGGCTAATCTTATGCATGAGTATTATGACTATGAAAAGTATGATTTTGGCATTTGAGCCAAAGTATGAACTATTATGAATGATGTTCGGCTTCAAGCCTAATTGTGCATTGAAATATTTTGGCAAGACTTGTATCTCTTTGAAAGCTTGTATAACTATGTATATTATAAGTATTCTAGTGGGATGATAACTTAGCGTGCATTGAAATGTTTTGGCAAGACTTGTATCTCTTTGAAAGCATGTATAATTATGTATATTATAAGTATTCTTGTAGGAAGATAACTTAGCACCAATGGAATAAGGGTTTCGCTCACTTTCCTTAAACTATGTGTCTAGCATAGATTTCCTTTCCGAAATGGGAGGCCCGTAAGGAAAGATACCCCTAAAATAGGGTTGCCCGTAAGGAGAAGAAATGATAAGATATGATATGTTTTATGTGAAAATCCTATTCGAAATGGGAGACTCGTAAGGAAGATTGCTTCATACGAAATAGGAGGCCCATAAGCTGAAGCATGGTTTACCCTTGGCAAGTAGACCACCTCTTTACCGATGAGGGGTAATCATCAGAATTCTAAGTAGTAACTTGCTTGGATGTCGGTTGAGGTCACATCCCCACTATATATACGTGAGCATCATTTGTATTTCATGCATCATGAATTTCATAGCATCTTGTTATATTACATTCTTTGATATATAAATCTTCCTATATTATATGCCCTCGTCATCTAACATTGAAAGTACAGATTTTGGTAAGTTACATGTATTGCATCCCACATACTTAGTACATTCAAACGTACTAATGCATACTCTTACTTACATGATTTTACCATGTAGGGATCGAGGAATTTGATCATCCACCGTTCGACGCTTAGCTCGGATTCCAAGTTTACTTGTAGTGGTGAGTCCTATCTTCCAAGGATGATCCACTATTTTCTACCAATGACTCTTTCATTTCTTTTTATACTTGAGGGTGAGCCCAGGGAATATCTTGGTCCTCAACCTATCTATGTAGAGGCATTGTTGGATACCTTGTAAACTTATTCACGTTATACGTTATATGTTTCGGTTAAAGTCTATGTTATGTATTGGGTATCTTTAACTATCATTATGTGAGTTAGTTATGAGACTTATGGTTTGCTTTTATGTTTGACGGAAAGATCCTAAGTCCCGAATTGCCCCCACAGCGTGAGTCATACGTACCCGCCCCTTAGTCTTTATGTGCTATGTGTTATATGAATTCGTGTTAAGCTCTTTCCCTATGATATTCCCATAGCGTGAGTCCTACTTTCCGGTCTCCTAAAATTATGTGTTTATTTTTAAATACGCTTCCAAATCAATGATGTGAGTTTTGGTACTTTGACGCTCGTTTGGGGACTTTCGAGTTCTCATTCGTCGTGTCACTCCTAAACCCTAGGTCCTGGTCGTGACAATAGAAATAAAAAATTCATAAAATTACTATTTTATATTTAACTTCTACATTAAAAAAATAGAGTTGAAGGTTTAAAATATAATAAGATTACTATAGTGTGAAAATAAAAAATAATGGAAAATTAGAGAGGTTGTGGATGTGTTTTTAATTGGTTTTTGTGTTATGTCATGACATATGAAGTATAAGCATCCCACTTTGTTGATTCCTTGGACAAAAATGTCTAAATGAAATATCAAAATTAATGTTTAAGGGTTAGATTGGAACAAACTGGAGTTGGAGTGCTAAAATGTAAGGCTAGCAATTAGATGGGTTAGGTCACATCTGGATGGATCATGATGGGTCAAGACAACAAACAAGTCAAAATCCAACCCAACTCGTATTTGTTTTGATCAAAACAAGTTAGGTAGTATGTTATAGAATGGGCCAATACCTAACCCAATTCAATTTTTAAAAAGTTTTACTTATTTTATTTATTCTTTACAATATTTTAGTACCTATATATATATAATTTTATTATGGCTATATATATCATATTATTTTTTTAAAAAAAATAAATAACATTTTGACAAGATTTCTCTCAAACCAATTTGGGTTACATATCAATCTAATTTTTATTAGATTGAGTTGAAATCAATTGAGCTAGTAAATCAACGGATTATTAATCCACCTAAACATAAATGGATTGGGCTACCAAAATAAAATATGGGGACAAGTTTAAGGATTTATCTGTGTGTTTGGCCTAATATGATTGCATATACATCATTAAGGTAACAAAATAGAAATATGAATAAAGAGGAGTGTAAAAAAAAAAAGAAAAAAAAAATACTCGTGCAGTATCTCGATTTAAAACATTATTTATAAGATTTGATGAATTAAATGTATATAAATCTTAGATTCAAATAAAGCATTTTTTTAACATGTTTGTCAATATAATTTAATATCCCTAGTAAAGATTATATTTCTCTCTCTCCATGTAAAAAACGGTTACAAATAAAAATCCACATAACAAATTAGGATCGTAAATTGAAGACACATACATCATTAAGTTAATAAAGAGAAATGCACCAAAAAAAATTCTTGTGCAATGTCTAGGCTTGGAACATTATCTATAAAATTTAAATAAATTAAATTTATATAAATCTTACAATTAAATGATGAGATTGCATAAAATATTTGTTAAAATCATTTAATTACTTTCCAAGATTGAACATTTCTTCTGCACTATATATATAAGTAATATTAGAAATGTAATGAGAAGCAAAAATGTGCTGAAGGATACGGGTCAAGTAGGAGTGTATATGTTGTTGCGGAGGTATAATTTCCATCTCCTTTATATGTTTAATATTTGAAATTGGAAGAGTTGATATGCTAATTTTTTGAATTTTTGATTAACAATTTGTTGTGAAATTAACTTATTTTTGAGATTACTCATGGAGTTATATGATTGTATGGAATTCATGAACAACCAACTCTTTTTCATCCAATTCCGGACAAAGAAAAAATCAAGGTGCAAGATTTATACTTCTACGATTTAATCGATTTTTTCATTGTTTCTTCTCTTTTCTTTCAAAAACAAAATTGATAGCATAAACTCGTGTCTTTGGAGTATTGAGTATTTTGTATTTTTCATTAAGGAGAAGCTAAGATTTGAAACTTATAAATACTGAATTTTAATATTTTTGTATTTTTGGATTTTAGATTAATAGTTTGTACATAATCAATGAACTTTTAAATAAAAATTGATTTGTCATCCGGATTTATTAGATTTTAACTTGAATTTTTTAAAAAAAATTGTGTATATATATATGCTATTTAGTTCTATTTCTCTTCAATGAATCATTTACCTAATCTAGCAGTGTCAATTGGATGGGTTGGATCAAGTTTAGGTAGGTCATAATGGGGCAACAAATTTGTTTAGGTTAAAATGGCTTAAGTCAAAACGAATTGAGTAATGATTATAAAACAGATCAAGACCCAACCTAATCCAATTTTTAGTAAGTTTTATTTATTGAACTTGTTCTTTTATAATATTTTAGCACCTAATAAAATTATTTTTTATTGACTATATAAAATGTATCAAATTTAAATAATTGAAAAATATTTTAACATAATTTCTCTTGAGTCAATTTGGTTATATGTAAACCCAATTTCTAATGGATTGAAATGACTAAGCTAATAAATCATGTGCCTGCCCAAACTTAAACGAGTTAGACAACTTAAGTAGGTTGAGTTTAGTTTTATCACCCCTAACTCAAATTGTTGAATCTGTCTTTTTTCACTGTCTCGCTAATATATTAATTAGTATTTCATTGTCTCTTGATATTAGAGCTAACTCCACCTCAATTCTCGAGTTATCCACTGTGGGTCCTCTATATTACTTAATTCATTCCTTTTTAATTGTCACAGTTTTTTAACAGTTAAACAATATGAACTTTGATAAATATTTTAAGGGATATTTTTTTCTTCATACTAATATATAAATGATTGCAATTTATAGTACTTTTTATATGGTTTTTAAATTTTTATTTTTTTATTTTAAAATGTTAAAATAATATAATCTAATTTATCTTTGAAAACTAGTCAATTAACTCTTGAAAATCACAACATGACTACTAAAAGAAATCGAAAAAGTATATTATTATTATCAAAGTTTCAGTTGATGCAGATATTTCTTCAGTGATATTTTATGCTTACACATATAATTTTTCCTGTGCTTCTTAGAAATTTCATCATTATATCTGCATGTATATTTTTGAAACAACAGATGACAATTGCGAAGAAGCTAGAAGAAAAAAATTATAGTGAAAGTGAAATGACTCATCAAGACATCATGATGAGCTGGGATATTGGTGTTACTATTGTAGAACCTAGCATGAGGTGTTCACTCAAGCCAAGGATTTGCGGGGCATCAAATAAATAGCAAATTTAGAAGAGAACCTATTATTCAAGTTTCTTGAACCGGTTCTTGCTTTGGTGCCCAATGAGCTCTTGGCTTGAGGTGAATACCTCAAGGCAGGTCTAACAACAACAACACCAAATAATCTAACTTGTTATGATGTCTTAGTGATATTCTGCTTGTTGATGGTTGCTCCTTTTTTCATAGGAGATGTTTTTAGAGAATTAAGAAATGATTTGAGGATTAATTGAAGAAACGTCCATTGAAATATGAAGGAATAAAACTTTCAGCAAAATGGTAATAGTGTTTGCATACGAAAAATAGGTAAGGTAAGGACAAATGATTTGAGATTATGATTAAGGGGTAATTGTGGATATTTGTTAAAATAAAAACTCAGTTCTGATCTATTTTAAATTTTGCAAGTCCAAAATATAACGTTATTCCCACTTCCTCTTCTGTCACTTGTGTTTTCTCTTTTTCTTATTAGATCCATAAATTCAAGAACATGAAAATATTCGAATTAATATGACATGAAATTTCTTGCTTTCTTCAAAAGAATAATTGTAACTTTTCTTATTCTCAAAGAAAATTGAGTTTATGGAGTTGGTGTATTTTGAAAATTACCAACCACCATTGGCCTAATAACCCCCTCTAATTCCTTAATTTCACGTCACAAGAAAGGAAGAAAAACAAAATGTTAAATAACAAATAAGAAGAGTTTTGTCACGTCCTGAGCCTATATCCTGGACTTGACCGGCACTCAAAAACCATTTCTAGTCCCAAGCGAATCACTTGACTTGACTACTTGCTCAGCGGAAGACTTAACAATAGTGGAAAGACTATCAAGATAGAAACTAATTCATGAATTTACTACATAAAACTAAATGGAAAAACTATGAAGATAACAACTAACTAATGAATTTACTGCATAAAACTAAATGTGAAAAACCACAAGCAACAATTGATATAACAAAAACTAGGATGCTGACATATAGTCTATGGAACCTCTATTGTTACTGTCTGAAAGGACCACTGGGATAGGCCCCAAGTAGTCAGAACTTGTCATCCGGATTTATTAGATTTTAACTTGAATTTTTTAAAAAAAATTGTGTATATACCAAGTAGTCAGAACTGAAATGAAAGCTGAAATGAAATAACATAACCCATAGAGCCTCAAACTGAGAAGAGGCCTCACCAATAAACTGATAGCTGTTAGGTTCTCAACAAAGCGGCTGCTGAAGAACTCTGTCACCTGCATCTGCATCATAAAATGATACAGGTCCTAAGGATGTCAGTACGTTGTAGGTACGATAAGTAAGTTGGCCAAAACATTTAATCAAGATATCATAATATATCATAAGAAACATAGTCATAATCATAAATGAGTTAACATTAATCATAAGACTGGTATGCAAAAAGTAACATGCTGAAAACTGGTAAGTAAAACATAGTTTCTTATCTTTGGAGTTTCTCTAACCGACAACCACCACTATGAGCTTCGTGGTGATACATCGTCTTGCCCACGCTGCCAGAGCCATCCCGTACTTTGCTGGGGTAGGGGATGAAGAACTAGGAGAGTAGATCCATTCCAAAACTGGGTCATCTTAGTGGCTAATGAGGAAGGTACCGTAGTACAATCCTATCGTATGTTGGCTACATAGTTTATGAGTTTGAGTAATTAAATCTACTCTCACCCATATTGATGCTGAATATTACTTTCAAAACTTTATATAGCTCATACTTAAGACTTGGAATTCTTAAAAATTATTTTCTCGGGAACTTAGCCCAACTTACTACTCAGCTTTCGCATCTAACTTCTTTAACTTAATTGAAAACTATAATCAACTCAGTGACTCAAAACATGCTAGATTTTCTTAGCTAATATGCAAAATTAAAATTTTAAAATGCACTTTTTAAACTTAAGCTTAAAATTACTCAAACTAGTCTTTTGTTTTGTTGAAATAATATCAAGATTTTTAAGAAAACTCAACAATAATAAATCTTGATCATAATTGAATATGAACTTGATAACAATTCTTGGATTGAATGTTGTAGAGCCCAATAATCGTAATATTCATCAAGAGTCCATGAAATTTAACATACTTTACAAAATTCACAGGAATGTAGTATCAATTAATGCTTGCAAGTTCATGGGTGAAAATTAGCTTCTAATTCTAACGATATTATCAAAATAATACTTTGTAGGTCGCCTTATATACCTTGGAATGACTTCTTGGAAGATTGAAGAGATTATCTTGAATGCCCTAATTGTTTTTGTTCCTATGCTTGAAGTTCTGGGAAGGATTTTCTTATTTTTAATGTATGGATGTGAAGAAAAAATATGCTTTTGAACTTTAATCGACTTAAAACTAGCTTAGTTTATGATTTGGGATGTGAAAAAAGTCAGATTTGCCCTTTCCTATAAAAAAAAATTAAACTACTCATTTCTTACACTAGTGTGCGATGTGTACTAGTGCTTTTTTGCACTTTTTTGTGAATTTTTGACTTTTCATAAATTTTTGGAAAATCCCTAAGTGTGATTCTATGTCCACTCCGTGTCGTGAAAGGGGTGCAAAAACCCCACTGTTTTAAGCATTCTTTTTAAAAAATAAATTATGCTTTTTTGAGTTAAAGTCGAGTCAAGACAATTTTCTGACCCAGTTTTTCACCCTGATCGTAAATTCGGTCTCTGATTTGCAAATGGAGCAAGGGAAGACACGTTATGGGCAAGGTCAATTCTAGAGGTATTTTTGTCATTTCATGGGTGTAACAATATCTCCCCCTTGGGATCATTCGTCCTCG
The DNA here is from genome assembly GCA_000787875.1 of Solanum virginianum. Taxonomy (NCBI): domain Eukaryota; kingdom Viridiplantae; phylum Streptophyta; class Magnoliopsida; order Solanales; family Solanaceae; genus Solanum; species Solanum virginianum. Next base: position 390 of record DF360387.1, on the reverse strand, counting down.
AATGATAACAATACGGACAAAACTAGCTTAAACCACAAGATTCTTGAACTTAATAAATATAAATCTTCAAGGTGAAATATGAAAGTTACCTTTATGGTCCTCATTTACGCCAACAAACAAGTGTGGATACTTGGCCTTCATAACTTCCTCTGCCTCCCATGTAGCTTCCTCTATGAATTGGTTCCTCCACCTAACCTTCACTGACGCAATCTCCTTGGTTCTTGTTAGAACTCGTATTTTTGTACATTGGACTAGTTATGGCAATTTGGGGCCCAAGTGTCATTATTGAAGGATTTAGGACCAAAGACGCATTATCGAAAATTTTGGGGTCAAAGTTAAAATATTTCAAAGAGGTGTGTGTATAAACTTATATATATATATATATATATA
>DF360388.1:48301-62761 GCA_000787875.1 Solanum virginianum | reverse complement strand
CTTTCTGCCTCAACTTTTTCTTAATGTTTCCTATGGGCTGCGCGTGCAGCCCTTTTCTTATATATATATAATAAATTTTTATTTTTTTTAATCCTATTATAACTAAAAACCCTACTAACCTATTTCAATAAATATACTATAAGTAGTATAAGTAGGATAAGTAATAAATTCATAACTTATCACTTTTACCCACTAATTAATTCAATTTATCTAAATTACTTTTCAATTAAATAATAAAATTATTAAATAGTCCAAAAAGCCCCTTTAAAATTCACAAGATAAATATTTTCTAATATACGAAACTATATATCTCAAAAGGATTTAATGGGTCATTACATATTCATGGGTTTTCTTCATTAAGTAATGGAACTATTAAATAGTCCAAAAAGCCCCTTTAAAATTCACAAGATAAATATTTTCTAATATACTAAGCTCTATATCTCCAAATGACTTAACGGGTCGTTACACATAGTAATAATAACTTAAATGTTAAGTTTTATTGAATTTAAATTTTAAACGCACCTTTGATGGTACATCATTTGTTGTTTTAGCTACTCCCTAATGATGTGCTCCAAAATAACTTTATTGACGTTCTTATTATTTGGTAATTTAGAGAAAAGAAAGATGTTAAAATTAACGATCTAAAATAAATCTCAATTTTTTGTGTTGTTAAATATAATTTTATCACGGGCAAAACAAAAAATTAAATTTAAATTCTTTTAATTATAGAAATGAGACTTTTTTTTGGAAGAAAAAATGTGAAAGTTAATTGAAACATAATATAAGAATAGAGGAGTCCTTTTTTTTTTTTAATTTTTATAAGGAGGAATCCTCTTTTCTTATATCTTTCATCAATTTAGCCATAGCTAAATAATTTTCTTATATATTCCCTACCATTAACAGATGCTTGTCATTGCCCCACAATTTACTTGTTAATTCACTTTTAAGTACTTTTCTTTGTAATCATCATCTCATAAATATATAAAAATTAGGTAATTTAAACCAATTAGAAATGAAAGTTTCTAATTAGCAATAAATTTTGTGACTTTTTTTTTGGATAATTATGAAGACTTAAGCATAAATTGAGGGATAGGATTGAGTCCACTAGAGTTGTCAAGGAGAAGAAAAAAGGGAAATAAAGAAAAAAGTTAAGTGGGAAACGAAATGATTACAAGAAGCATGATTGATTAATAAAACACCAAAAAAGGTTAATAGTTAAATCTGTTAAATGTTTCCAAAATTAATCCCTAGATATATATTAATCAACTTTTTAATCTATGGTAGGACCTTTTTCTTTACAACAATTAGTGAAGGCCATCCTTTCGAGCCAACTAACTATATTTTCGTCTCAACTTACGTGATATAGGATAAATTTTTTTTAAATAATTTATTTTTAATTTTAATTTTATCATATAATTATGTAATTTATAATCACATAAATAATCAACAACAATAACATATTAGTGAAATATCACAAGTGTAATTTGAAAAAAATAAAAATATAAGCAGACCATTACTTCATAGAGATAAAAGTTGTTTTCGAAAGACACTCATTAATTTACTTTTTATGAGCAACATAAATTGAGAGGGTCATGATTATAGCACTAATTAATTTCTTTAAACAAAATTAAAGTATGTAAACAATATTTTCTTTTTTACAAACTTTACCTAATTCTCAATCAGTCTCTTATCATTGCTGCCGAAAGGCTTGACCAAAGTGCTCTAAGTGCCGCTCATATTTCCCAGCATTTTGAGATATCGTTAGCTTAAAATCAGGATTATAATCCAAACCTTTTTGCTTTTTGGAGAAATAAATAAATATTTAAATTGAATTTTATTAATTTCAATTTGCGTGCCTAAGCGCTTGATGACAAAAATTTTAAAAATACATATCAAAAAAGTTTAAATTAAACTGAAACTTCTAATTAAGAATAGAAGTCCTATCTGTTCCATTTTCAATCTTTTATTTTTAAATATTATATAAAGTATTATGGTAGGAAAAAGTTATTACTATATCAAAACGTTCAGAATACATATTAAAAGTTTCAAATTAAATTGAAACTTCAAATTAAAAATAAAGAAATTCTATCTGTCTCAATTTGAATCTTTTGTTTTCAAATATTATATACAGTACTTTGGTAGGACGAAAGTTATTACTACATCAAAATACTCAGATTTATTTTTAATATTATTATTATTCTATGAAAAGTTATAAAATTTCGTCAATCATATATATTTAAACTTAACAATTAATATCAGAATTAATATTTAGTGAAACAAATGAATTTACTCGTTTACAAGTTGTTTTACTATTTTCCGGTTGCCTTGGAGGCACATGTTGGGAAAGAAAATAGTCTTAAAGTAAAAAAGTAGAATAATGTCGGTGACATGTAATTAATCTACAAATAATTAGTTGATCAAGTGATCGATGGGTCATGTATAACTTCTTACCATGAAGAGATTGATGGAAGCGTGAGATACGATTGATACGAAAAAATATGAAGTTATAATTACGTGATAATTGAGCGAGTTGAATCAAATTTGAGCAAGTCGTAATGGGTCAATACAACAAACAGATCAATACTCAATCCAACTCAAATTTGCTTGGTCAAATAAGGAATCACATTATGCTTGTCTGGAGTTGTTCTTTTGGTACCAAAAAGAAGAATATCCCATTTAAGGCTGGCTTACTTTTCAACAGTTTCACATACTACTAATTAACACCAAACTGTACATGTACTACTTGTTTATGATAAAGCTTTACAATTCTATCCATGAAAACCTTTTCTATATCCCCTCTTTTATTCTTAAGAAAAGAATAAAGGTCGGCTAAGGAGAGTTGTGTAAAAGAAAAAAAAATAGAAATGTAAAAGGCGTCGAGTATAAACCACGCTCATATAATTAGTTCGAGGAGGGTTGTTGAAAATCTACATCGGATCGGACCTAACTTTGATATCATGTTTTGGACCTAACTCATACCCTAAAAACTAAGAAGATTGCTTAATTAGTTGTATGGTCCGATGTGGGACATTGTCACGAACACCTTATCACGTCCCGATCCAAACATTATTTTAGCGATGATTCCCCTATACGACCCAACACAAGACATTCATGAATCAAAAGTATATTCACAACTTACATACACAATCATAAAAGTCTTGAACTTAACTCAGATATTAAAAACTAATTCAGATAGAAAAGGCTTATTCAAGTCTCACAAGGAGTCCAACTTCTTAAATGAATAATTTCATTTAGAAAATCAGAAAGACAAAATAAAAAATCATGTGGAAAAGCAAAACAAGATGGTGACAAACTATTCTTTGAAAATTCAACAGGAATCGCGTTTAGCCCCGCCCTTTTTCTACTTTTTCCTAAAGTCAGATATAGTGGGATTTATTACTATAACTTTAATATAAAAAAGAATGATATATTTGAAATGTATGGAAGTTGCTTATATTGTAATTAAAATGCGAAATTATAAAATACACTATCACAAAACACAATTTTTGTAGCTCTGGTCGAAAATTCATAAATTAAATTCACTATCTTTCAATTTAAGATCTATTCAAGAGTCTCGCCCACCCACCCAAATCATTAAATTCGAGTTTGACGGTATGATATTGTCCGCTTTGGGCCAAGTCCTCACAAATTTGTTTTTGGATATCTTCCAAAAGACCTCGTACTAATGGATTGAGTTGAACCTATTTAAGTAGGTTCTACTTCTCCTCTTTCACCGATGTGGGAGGAGTTTGTTATCCAACAAACCTCTCCTCAAACTCTGACCACACGTAATCTCGTTCACGTTGCGGTCTCAAAGGAGTGAGATCAACAGTTGGAATAGTTCAAACACACTAAGAAAGAATGTATTTGTGGTTGTCAAGAAGTTTTTGGTACGATGAAAATGGGAGCAGGAAGTCACGCAATACTAAAATCTACATATTCTTTCTCCTATTTATGTGCAATTCGTTTAAAAAAAATATCATTACTATTTTATAATTAAAAAACAATTTAATTTTCTTAATAACAAATTTATAATCACACAAATAAAATTAAATAGTTTTTACATAAAATAAAATAAATAGAGTAATTATTGCAGAATTACACAAAAGAGTACGAATTGCACGTGATTAGAGTTGTTATGAAATTTAGGCAATAAGAAACCACACGTATCTGCAGTCTTGTCGTGTCTGTCCAGTGTTTCAAATCATTTGTCAATCTATCTTATTTTTATTTTACAGTAAAATTTTAAAAATAAAAATAAATTAAATTAAAGATGTATTGAATATATTAAAATATTTTTTAACTAATTATCTTAAATAGTTCACTTAGAAACATAAAAAATATTAAAAAAAGAAATAAAAATATTTTATAAAAATAGATTAAAAATAAAAATAATATAAATAGATTAAAATTGAGGAAACAGTAGAAACTTTTTTCTTCTTCTTTTTCAACTAAAAATCATGAGTAACCCATGCATCACGTTCACGTTCTTTCGGATTAAAGTTTACGTTTGGATCAATATCTCCATCACATTTAGTACTTGTACTTCCTACTTGTAATTTCGAGATAAAAAATTTAAATTTATGAGGTGTAAAATAATATGATAATATATTTAATATAGTTTAATAAGGTGAGCTTTGAAAAGGATAAAAGAATATAAACTTTACATTTATCACAAAGATAGAAAGATCGTTTTCATAAGTTCTTGATAAAAGCTCGAATTCTTTAACTTCAGAAAATATAATTGATTGAGTTCTTGTAAATTATTTAACCATCGTATGTGAATTTTGAACAGAAATAAAAAGGTTGAGCAAAAGGTATTGTATTATGTCTGTTTCATACATAAAGTTATAGTTCCACCCCTGATTTCACTTGCAATAAACTTTATTTCTTTTTTCTTTGTTTCTTTTTTCTTTCTTTTTACCTAGTCAAAACGATTATAAATCTCTAAATTATATATTAATAAAGCAAAAAATCTTTACTTTCGTGTATAATGGAAGATTATTTATCCCAAAAGATTTTATGTACCATAATATTCGATCGAAATATCAGCTGAACTACTGCACCAATTTCAAAATGTTTTAGTACTATATTCCTTTGAATTGGTCCATTGATACAAGCACATGGTCAAAATATCAAGTTGTATTCCATTTTTCTTGTCTCTAGTACTAGCATTAACAAAATACTATTAGGCTCTATTTATGGACTATCTAAACAATCAAAAAATTGTGCTTGTTATGCAATAATATCACTATTTTGTTCTGATCTAATTTGACTATATATATTGAACTTAGGATACAAGAAAAGAAAGAATAGTTTGGTGTACAAAATATCTTACATCTATATAAAATATATATATGAACTATATAATTACTTTTGTATAATTAGATTATCTATCAACAATAACAACAACATATCCTACGGAATCCAACAAAGGTAAAATGTATGCAAACCTTAACATTATTTCATAGAGATAGAGAGATTGTTTTCGAAAGACCCTCATCTCAAAAGTATCAAGCCCCAAAAGCAACCTAATATAAGTATTTAGTGATGTATTCATAACTTAAATTTATAACATATAAATCAAATGAAGATAATTTTCTTATTGCTCAGACGACAAATGAAATCTTAAAACACAAAAAACAACAACAATGATGGAGAAACATAGCAAAAAGTAGAAACCTTTGGGGGACCATGTCAAATTTAATCAAATTTTTTCATCATAATCTACTAACAAAACTAAATACAATTCCTACCACCTTTATCCTTGTTTACAAAATTTAAATAATTCCACTCATTATTGCAAATAACAAAATTTCGACAATCATTTAAATAAAATAAAATAAAGTCGACTCTATGGGCTACGCCTATATAATGAGGCGCCTTCCCTGCATCCAATCCATTCATAGAGTCCTCATTTACTACACCACTTCAAACTTTAATTCAGATATATTTTGAAGAAGAAACCGTCAATAATCTTCTCCGGCGAAGTGTGTGTTTCCGGCGGTGCAACACTGTGTGTTTCTATGTTCATGAATTCTGAATCTACTTCCTTATGCATATTTTTGCATACGTATCAAATCTTCTTCCATTTTCTCTTCAAGTTCCTTTCCTTATTTTCAATTTTCCTTCTTAATTCTTCAGGGAAATCTGATTTTGCCTTCCTTATAAACAATCGTTATCCTTTTTCTGAACCTCCGCCTCCTTCAGAAAACGACTGTAACCGCTCGCTGGAAGCCTAGAGGATTTTTTCCCTTTTTGTAGAATTCCTACTGTTCGATTTTTCGTGAATCTAAGCGGTTTTAAAAATGGACAACGAAGTGTTTGATGGTGTGAAATTTGAAAAAGCCAAGGCAATTTCTAGGTATAATCGGTTTCAGAATATGATGAAGATGCTGCAAATTTTTGAAGTGATTGTGGCGGTCGTTCTGATTTCCTGGTCCTGGACTCGTATTCCGTCGGCCATTAAGTTTTCAGGCGAAATTTTGGTTCAAGTCGTTCATTATCTCTTCAAACCTCACGTTGTTTTTCTCATCGGCAATGCGATTGTTGTTGCAATAGTCGTGCTCTTTCGCCAAACTGACGCCGGAAGCAACAATTCTGTTACTGATGATATTCATGTCGATGAAATTCCCTACAGCGAAGATCAACGATCGACAGTCATCAGTTCCTACTGCAGCAGCGATGTGCCGGATTTATCCTCTGCTTCGCTGCCGGAGATAGAGGTCTCACTAACGGAAGATAAGCAGATCGTTTCATCCGAGCATAAGGTTCCAGAGATACAATGCAACGATTTGGACACAGCAATAGACGCAGCAACAAAGCAAATACAGAAATTCAAAAGGACTCAATCTGAGAAATTGAAGCGACAAATCACAGCGAATCCACGGCGAGAGCTCCGGCGTTCTGAAACAGAAATGCGCAGGATAATTGTCCGTTCGGGCGATAAACAATCAACGGTGCCAGTAGAGACAGTTGACACACTGAGCAACGAAGATTTCCGGCTTACAATTGAAGCATTCATAAAGAAGAACCAAATCTTCTTCGAAAAACAGAGGTTAGCCGAAACAGAACCGGAAAAATATGAACGAATCGGAATCGAAGCCTTCTAAAAACTGTTACATTTTGCTGGATCATAATTCATAAGAAATAAGTCTATGAAGTAATAGTTTCTACTACAATTTAAGGTCAACGAGTATTAGTGTTAATTACCTACCTACCTCTTAATGAGATATGAATGTACAGAGCTACTCTGCCTATTCCCTGTTTTTCTGGAATTAGGAAGTCAAGTTTGCGCAACTGTACTACTGTACTTGTTCTTCATTTCACTACTATACGCAACTCTTCTTTCCAATAATAGTAATTGTTGGTTATTAAGCCTAAATTGTATTATCACGTGCTATTCATTATTAGTCACTTTTTGTGTTTTCTTTTTTTCTTTTTTGTTATATCTAGTTCTTTCTTCTTATAGGTTCTGAGATGAGGGTTCCAGGAAACAACTTCTCTACTTCTATGAGGTAGTGGTAAGGTCTGCGTACATTCTATCCTCCCCATACCCTACTTGTGGAATTATACTGAGTATATTATTGTTGTTGTTAAGCCTAAATTGAATTTCTACTAAATTTTAGTTTCTCTTTATGAAATTTGTTTCACAAAGGCTATCTAACGCAAATCTTCGTACCTCAAAGAAGATTTCACTCATAGAAAATATTGTTATAGACCTTTACACAAATTTTTATATATTTATTCTTTGAGAAGATTTCACTCGTGGATCACTCGAGATATGTTGTTATTGTTGGATTAGTGGATTTAAGACAACTCAACAAACACTGGGGCCACATTTGGTTATATTTGAGTAAATGTGGGCTAAATAAATTTGGTCCTCTTTTTCTAAATTTCCTTCGTTAATGCTCTTTATTGGAAAGAATAATTGTGCTCATTTAATTCTGATTTGAAGTTTTCCTTGAGTGGGAGAGGAATGTTTTAGAGAGGAGAAAGGAAAGTTTTGAATATTCCTTCTTCTTTTATTTACTTCGAGCGGGAATTTGTTTGTTTGTTTGCATGATCACACAAAATTGAACCTTTCACTCTCAAAATACAAACAACTTGACAGTGTAAATTCGTATCTTTCTAGTTTTCATTTGTCTTACTTTCCATAAATGTTCTTGACGACGAGTTTCATATAAAATGAAAAAAATATAAATAATTTTTTCATAAGCTAATTTTTAAGATCGAGTTAAAGCGGAATATTTGCACTTTACAATTACCAAGTCATTGCATGTTATACTTTTTTTTCAATTGAATTATTTTGTTATACCTTGAGCTAGTTGATGAAATTTTCCAGACTAGATTCATGGAATGTCAATTTAAGCTGTTTAGTGATGTATTATAGAAATTAGAAACTCTTAATGCATGAGGTTGGATTATTTTAATCCTTCATATATACTTCTTTCTTTCTTATTCTAATTGTCATATTCTGTTTTTCAAAGTCAATTTGACTAATTTTTAAAGTTAAATTGAATTAAATTAGTTTGATATTTTAAAATAAGATTTTGATATTAAAAAATTATGAGAAAAGTATTATAAATTACAACCTTTTTTCATGTCAATATGATAAAAAATATATATCTTAAAGTATTGGTCAGAATCTATATAGTTTGTTTCTAAAAATGAAAATTATGACAATTAAAATGAAACGAAGGAAGTATAATATTCTTGAAAGGGGCCTTCATATATTGAAAAAGGTGATCATCTTAGTTCTTCGTGTATACATCGATTACTTTCTTTATTTCATATTAACTTAATTATTAAGTTTTGTTTTATTGTTCAAAATATTTGAATTATTTAAAGTTAAAGATGGATGTTTGAATTTTTTTTTTCATATTTATCCTTTCATTTATTAAAGTTCTAAATATTTTTCTTATTATGTATGCATTATCTTACAAATTAAGTTAATATAGAATAAAGGGAGTATCATATAATATTTTGTAATGATGGATTTTAATATCAAGTTAGGGTTTTAATGCAAAAGTGACTAGAAATTAATCACAATATAATCCTAAATCAGTGGCTTTCAACAACCCACCAAAACATTATTCCAACCTCCAAAGTAAGAAGTAATTATAGCTTTCAAAAAGAAAGTAATCTTCTATTGGAAAAAAGACTAGCTTTTTCTCTACTTTAGGATTATTTTGTTACTAATAATTTGAACAATTAGTGACATTGTCTATGTAAGAAACTCAAGGTTTTCATAATTACATTAGCCATAGGATAATTCTTTTTAATTAATTTTTTTATTAGGAGGTAACATTAGTGGAAAATTTATTCCCTTTTTGACATTTTGGTCTCATGAAATGACTTTTAATAAGATCAAGCACCCTAACGTGTCTTTACCCTATCTAATTAGATCTCAAGTGAATATTTGAGGAGAATAGAATTATAATTTCCAAATGGAGTAATTAAGGTGGAATATCCTAAAACTAAGTTTGAAATAAAATTTATATTGTATTTGATTGGTGGTATATATGAATTTATCGCAGGATATTAATCTATTAAATAATTATGATTTTGGTCCCTCAGTTATTTGGAGATTTTAATGAATTGAAATGTACACTTTTAATCCTTTTGCTCGTAATATTCACAATTTTCAAAGATTTTTGTTAGTTATTCCATCACTTAATTACACATGTATTATGTTAAACTCATATTTTTACTCGATATTCAAAGTTAAATATAGTCCTAAAACTTGATCAAATATAACATATTTCGACATAATTGATAAAAAAAAGTACACATTTTAATTACATAAAGACTTAATTATGTACTGATTCATATATTTTACTTTTGATTTTCGACCTTTTTTTATGGAGAATGAGGAATAGAAAAAATAATTTGATCAATCATAAATAGCATTCAACAAATGCATTTTTTGTCAATTACATTATTTTAGAAATTAATGAATGTGCATGCAAGTTGGATTGGTGAATTCAATAGATGTATGTTTTAAACACTCAAATAATAGATTTGGTAAATTTAGTAGATCTTAGTGTAATAATTATTGTACTTTAAATTGGATCCAATTAAGCCTTACTCCCTGTGATCCCACCGAGTGGTCAGTGGTTTGAGTTTCAGACTTTAATGTTGGAGGTTTTAAATTTGAAATTTCTTATTAGCGAATGCAAGGATTTTATCTCTTTTTTGTGTGTTTGCGAGGTATTACTTAGTAGTTGGTTTTATCTTATGTGTATCCAAAGGACAGCGACTGCATGCGGACTAACTAATTAGACTTTACGTTAAATTTACGTCATTTGTAGAAAATCATCAAAAGGGCTTGGATTGAGTCATTCTTGTAATAAAAAAGCTACGTAAATTTAAAATAGTCTAAGAATTTAAGTTAGATTTTGTGAAATATATTAAGTGCCACCAACATTCTAATTTTATTTCTCCCATGTTCAATTAACAAATAAACAAATTTATAATACGGAAAATCTAGGGGCTATACAATGTATATAATGGTCACAATCAATTGTTCACATCATGAAGATACTTTTAAAAACCCAAGTTTCTTTTTTCTCCTGGCTATTTTGTATTTTATTTTCTGAAAAAGAAAGGTCATAAAATAAACTTTATTAAAAAATGTAGAAGCTCGTGCTTTGTACTTTCTTCCTAATTTTCTCACCAAAAATATACAATTTTGGTTTATTACTATTAATATCATTATTCTTTTTTGGTGCAGTGAACAATAGAATAAGCAAAAAAGAATTATGGTTAATTAGTGGCAATAAATAAATATTTAAATAAGTTGCAAGTTTATTTAATTTGTATTATTGCAAGTATTGGGGCCTAACCACAATACAGCGGCTTACTCTTATCCACTCTTGTTGGAAGCTTTGCAACATATTTTACATATATAAACATTTTTTAAAAAGAGCATCTTGACTCTTATTTTTAATTATATTAATTAATTTCTTCTTTTTCTTGGGAGGAAGGACAGCTAATTAATTCTTATTTAGTATTAATTTTTTTTCCAAAAAATTTATGGAAGATAGATTTCTTGGCAACTTATAACATGTATAGAAGTAAACGATATTTTCAGATCTATTATAAATAAAAATAATACAAAATTAAGTTTTAAAATGATAGCAATGAATGAATTGCTCGATGGTATTCATTCGCCTTTTTATTAAAGCGAGTTATTCAAGTTCGAAAAAATATTTCTTCTTGTTTTTTGCCATAACGTTCATTTTGGGACGAGTTGAAAGAAAAAATTTTAATTCTTATACGAATGAGACTGATTGCACCTGATTAGTAAGAAATTCTTACACTAATCATTTACGAATAAATACTACATTAAGAATTTACAAACGAATAGAGAAATAAAGGAAGAGGAATAATTTCATTGGTAAAATATACACTTAACGTAAATCATGTAGACAAATAGTTAGATTATTTTTGAAATACGTCTAGATAGAGTATACTCACGATTAGCATAATTAAAAACAAAAGGGGGAATATTTTTCAAAGAGTTATTGTTTATACTATTTCAGTAATATACAAAAGCGACTTGCATAAATTAACCAAAAAAGGCATAATATATTCTTATTTATAATGTCTTGAATATTTATGCAAATTAAATTATCTAATGGGGCATGGAACATGGGAAAGCAAATTTTGTCCGTACATTTCCTTCAAACATTATTTCAATCTAAGGGTCCAAATTATTAGCTAAAAACTTCAAAATGCTTCATGAATAATTAATTTAATATAATGATTATGTATTGATTATTATCAAAGTTGTTGACTTTATCCACTCTTTTAATTTCCTTTTTTTTTCTCTCTTTTTAATTTTTTTTCTAGTGGATTAGTATATTTTTGTTTTGGTTTATCTTAAAGTGCGTGCACTTGTTTTTTTTCTTTTTCTTTTTTCATTCAAATAATTGTTGCTAGCTAGCTAACACTCATCATTATTCTTGTTTCCATAAATTTTAAAGGTTTTTGTCAATTATGAAGTATTTATATGCTATTTAGAGTAAATCTTTCGTCTCATATAAAATAATATATTTTATTTTCGAAGAGTCAAATTAAATAATTTTGATCAGAATACTCGCAATTAAATTATTGATGCAGCGAAGCCCATAGAATAAAGTTTGCAGATACATTTATTCTTGGCTTAGGGAGTGCGTTCTCTCTCTTCTGTGTCAACAAAGGAAGTATAGTTTTTTTTTTCCCAGTGATCTCTCCAACTTGAGATTTTGATTCATAGAACTGTTGGGAAGTAGTACGTCTGGTTCACGAGATTCTGCTTGATTGAATGTACATTGGTTGAACCTGTCAGTTAGACTCTCTATATTTTGAATTAATTTGATTATAACCCCTAAAACAAATTCCATAAAATCAAATTGAATGTATTTAGGAAAAGAAAAAAGGAAATGGATATGTTATTATAATTATAATTATTTTTTTTGAAAAAAGCAATATTAATGTAACCAACAAAAAAAAAACAGCCGACACTTGAAAGTTACAATAAAGAAAATTAGCACACTATAAAATAAGATACATTATTTGAACATTCAACGGATAATATTTTATACTTGTCACTATCTATTAACATAAATAAATATTTCTCTTTCTTGGTTTGTTATTTCATTTTACTAAACTGCTAGCTGGCTGTAATCGTCGTTTAATGTTTGTCCCATAAAAAGAAATCCAACCCAAACTTTAATTAGATCTTTCTTTTTTTCTTTTTGGTTGCTTCTTTCAATATTTTTATGAAAAAAAATGAGTATTTTTATAAAATAATAAGAAGCCATATTAGATTATAGCGTATCTAATCTAAAGTTACACATAAAAAAAGTACTATCTAATCTAGAGTGTCAATTTATTATGGGTTGTGGTATGTGATGATTTAGAATCCAACAATAACATATTTGATAAAATTGCACAAATAAAGCTTGGAAAGTTAAAATATTTGTGAACTTTATCCATATCTCATAAAATAAAAACGATTATTTTTGAAAATCCCTCAATTTAAGAAATAATTTGGGACTTTTAAAACTATTATAAGAGGTCTCTCGCATTTGAAAATTTAAAAAATCTTTATGGGAGTATTGTCCCAAAAATGGGCTTGTAATTTGCTAATTTAATTGGAAAAATTACGCAGATAAACAAATATATACAAATTAATTAGCTAATATAATTATAGTTTGAATTAATTACGGTTCGCGATAAATATCTAGTTGTAATTACAGTTCGAATTTAGTATTATTCACGCGATTTATACGAACCCTATGCGGGATTATACAAAAATTATGCGTCAATAAATTGTATAGCGATATATACAAACACTGTGAATTTTATGGTGAATTATACAAACGTTGTGCAAAAATTGTATAGCAAAATATATAAACGTTGTACAAAACTGCGAATTGTGTAACAAACTATACAAATATATACAGATGCTACGCGAATTATACAAACACTGATATCACTATAGTTACAAAATGTAATTACCTAAACTATAATTGTGAAGCATACTTAAAGATATTTTTATGTGAGTATATACGAAAATTCCTCAATTTAAATTTAGCCGACTCTTAATATATATATATACTAGATATCGAGGTAGGGAAAAAGAAGTTTATATGTAATGATAGCACAAAGTGCTAATTTTAGGAGGTTAGTCAACATCATGACTATAATATAATGGGATGTTTAGTATATGTTGCTACCTAAATTGCAACAAAAGTTCATAATTAGAAATAAAATACCGTCCCCACTTTTTGTTTCCACTTGCTTAGTCTTTGTACTTTTCAATTTTTAATTATGAAATTAATTAGTTTGAACGTATAATTTAATCTAATGTGTTAGATGACCATGCTTTAGTTTGTTTTTTTTTATTGTTCAATTTCATTATTTGATTCTATATACACGTACGTACTCGAGCAAAATTTTGGAAATGATATCTTTATTTTCGTGTCTTTCAACTACTATCTCCTACTTTCATTTCACGTTTCCGTGAAATATATTAAGAATAAGATTAAGGGGAAAATTAAAGTAGGAAAGGAAGTCCTTGATGACAAAGTATTAATTATATACTAATTATCATAACTAGAAAAGGAATTAGTAGGATGGTTGGCAAACTTCTAGAGTCAAATCATGGGAGATTAATTAATTAATCAGTGTTTATGTTTAATTATACGTACATAAATGGCTAAGTATTGAAAGATCTTTAATTAATTAATTAAGACTAGACCTCTTGAAAGTCTGAAACCCTAAAACGTTTATAATCCAAACCACACTTGGAAATTTTTATGTTTTATTAGTTTAATTAAATCACACAAAAAAAATTGTTATCTTATATAGTTTTATAGCTCATGTTTCCTCTCTAATTATGACACAATAAATGTGTTTCCTTAAATTTTATATCAATGTTATTTCCGTTGTTTTTTTTAATGTAGATCA
>DF360388.1:18688-42770 GCA_000787875.1 Solanum virginianum | reverse complement strand
GGGGGGGGGGGGGTAAATGGGGTCGGAGTTGAATTGAATTTGGACAGGTTAAAACTTAAAATGAGTTGATTTAATAATAAATTTTAGTTTAGTTACGATAAAATGAGTGAGTTAATGTAGGCTAAATAATTGATCATAGACAACTGTCCAACTCTCATCTAGTTTTCTTATAATTTATTTAATTACCTAATACATATAAACATATTACATAAAAAAGTTGTTTTAAAATATTTTAATAAGATTTTTCATGGCTAAATTGGAAGTATATATCAAACAAGGCCATGTTAATAAATAGTTGTGTTGGACAAGTCATATACCAACAAAAGTTGTGGTGAAGCTTTAGTTAAGTACTTATTCTTTTTAATCGAATTTCAAGTTCGAGTAATTTCTATAATGTGTCGTACGTCTAAAGTTTTAAATATAATATGCTGGAATCAAAATATAGAACCAAGGGCGGAGCCACCTATCAGTCAGGGGGTTCGGATAGAAAATTATACAATTTATATATGATTAAAATCACTTTTTATGTATATGTAATAAATATCAAACCCCTTTTAATATGTTCATATGCCTACTTCTTCAAATTTGAACCTTCTAAATTAAAATTTTTACTCGGCCATTAATAGAAGCATAGGATAGTATAATTTCCAAGGTTGGGGTAAAAATGTTTTTAAACCCTAAAATTTATAAGAAATACAACAACTAATAATCCTCTATTAAACAGCAAAAATCTAATACATCTCTCCATATGATGAAATATTGACAAATCATCCAAATGCAAATAATTGCAATGTGAATATTTTGGCTTCATATTTTTTATGCATCTGGGGACTCCCTCTTCCCTTCTATAGGCATAACACTTATGGGACAACCACTTTTTAGTCTCGAGAAAAGTGTCCATTTTTGAATGCTTTCATCTGAATTTAATACTTTCCATCTGATAATAAAAAAATAAAAAAAAAAGTAAATATTAAATATAATTTTTAGTTATACATTTCTTAATATTTTCATCTGAATCGAATACTTTCAACAGACCTGTAAGATGTGGTCAAACGATAGACAAAAACAAGCATCATGGCTCTAGCCAAATGCAAACCAAGGCATGTTCTTCCTCCCATTCCAAATGCTAAGAAACTATATGGTTTTGAATCATCCTGAAGATTTTTAACAACATGAGATCATCAAAACTTTAATTTAAAAATATTTACTCGCATCTGATATCACGTTTACATGTCTCATAATTATGATTAATCATGATATATTTTTCAGATAAAGTATCAGTTAAAAAAAATAAGGTAAGAATATGTGGAGAAACTCACATCAAATCTTGAGGGAATGAATTCATGTGGATCATGGAATATCATAGGATCAAAATGTATTGATTTAGCATCCACATTAATGTTCCAACCTTTTTTGATAGTAAATCCTAAATTCACAAAGAAATTAGAGGGTTAATATATTTTGTATTCTATATATTACTCATTGTATCTTGTAAAGTAGTTAAATTAAACCTTCAATTTCACAATCTTGAAGTGCCATTCTTGGAAACCAGGGCACTATTGAAGCCATTCGAAGTGATTCCTTTATAACCTGTTGGCAATAAGGATATATAATGTAAGTACATACATATAATTGTATATAGTCAATATATACTTTATGTATATCAGCTTGTAAAATGTTAAATTAGATTTTGGGCCTAACTTACATCTGGTTAAAAGCGGGAATCTAGTACATAGCATGATATTCAAGGCCCAAAAGTATATTCACCCCCCCCCCCTAAAATCTAACTTGAAGAAAAAACATAAATAAAAAAAGTGAAAGAACTAAACAAAATAATGTACCTTAGATGCATACGGCATACAATTCAGATCTTCAATTCTAAGGTATGCTTTACAAGAAATCTTCTGTTGAAGAGCTTGCTGTTCACCCTATTCCAGTCAACTTTCTATAATTAGAACTTTGGCTGTGAAATACTTTTTAAAAAAAAATCAAAGTGTTTTTATTAAAAAAGGAAAAAAAGAAGAAGAAGCAGCTTGTCTAACATATTACCATCAGACTTTTCTATAACAATCATTCTCTGTAATAATGTTTAGGAATATTAACTATAACAGGCCCAATTTTCCTTTTAACCCGATTTTTCATCAGTATATTATATTATACATTCTCTATGATAATATCTGAACGAACGATATTGTTACAAAGAAGTTTGACTAAAGCTCCTACATGCTACTACTAAATTACATATTTAAGTATCAATTTATGTAGCACAATTTGATTTTTGAGAGTTAAAACTTTTAATTTTATTCATAAATTCAAATAAGATATCTTTAGGTTATTTAAAACAGAATTTATATATTTTAAAACAATGTAAAAAGTATCGTAAGCCATAATAAATGTCAATTCAAAATATTTAAACGACAAAGAAAAAAGTATTACAATTAAAATAGACTCATTTAAATTTCGAAATTCGAAAAGTGTCACGTGAATTGAGACGGAGGAAATATTTGTTATCACCCTAAGTTTCTTAAGGGCCTTAGGATTTTCATCCAAATATTTAACCATCCATGTAATTGCACTAGCTGTAGTGTCTTGACCTGCCATACAAAAATGGAATTATACAATTAGATTCCAATTTAATCCAATTTGGGCTTCAATTAGTAACAGAAAAATAAAAATTCTAATGTATAATGTAATCTAGTTTAAATTAAAAACAAACCTGCAATAATCATGGTTAATATATTATCTTTAATCTGCTCATTTGTTAATTGTATGATGTGATCCTCCTTAATTAAAAGATAATCAAGAAAATCATCATACTTTTCTTTGGATTTTCTTCTTGCCTCTATTATCTTGTCCAGTAAATTCATAATTCTTTTTCTGGCCTGCAATTGAATGTTAATGGGCTTTAAGGTGGGCCTATTTATGAACTTAAATGGGCTTTGATAAATGGGCCAATATTACCTGTAGGCCTTTGTAGAATCTGGTCCATGGTAATCTTAATGGAAATGACAACATTGCTTCATAAATCAACCCAATATCCTTATGCAACATTTCTAGTTCCTTTTTCTCTTCCAAACTCATTAACATTTTGCAAATGGCTTCGAGGGTTATCTGTAAGTTCGAAAAAAATTAGCTCATGAGAACATGACTTATCCAAGTGGATTCTTTGAATCGACCAACTACATGTTATAGGGTACTTATTTGTACCAATTGATGGTACAAAGGTTATATTAAATATAGAGCTAGCAAATAGGCAAGTGAGATCAAATTCAAACATGTCAAGAACTGGGTCGATATAATAGACGAGTTTTGGCTCAAGCTATTTAAATTTTCATCGTTGTCGAATTACAAAGTAAAACTTTTACTCGTACTGGTATCGCTATTTTACATATATTCATTATTTCTTTAAAAACTTTTACATATTTATCCAGAACAAGTTCAGATAAAAAAAATGAATTCAGATACATAGGGCCAAAGTTCGGGCAAAATTGACCGAACTTTAGTCCTTATTTGGTTGAAGTTCAACCAAATGTAACTTCAAACATCGTATATCTGAAGTTGTTCCGAAGTAGAAGGATTTATAAATTCTTACACACTACATATATGGAAAGATTTTTTTTTTTTGGTTTCCCACTCAGTGTCGGATGCCCACATTGGATCTCGACTATATCCGGAGTTGTATCACGTAAGGCCCCATTTGGGGGAAAACACTCCCTGCCAAGAATTTCTCCATTCTCTGAGCTCGAACTCGAGACTTCTGGTTAAGGGAGGAGCAACCTCATCCGCTGCACCACATTTTCTACCTTTTGTTGGGTTGGAATGGAGCACCATCAATTTTTGGGCTTGTTAGGCCCAAGTTGAGTCCAAATAAAATTATGAAAAAATGAAGCTAATGTGACACTTACCTTTAAGGCTTCGTGGAGAATAATTATGTTGGATTTTTTGTGCCAGGTGCTAAGATTATTAACTGTCAATTCATCAAATTGTCTAACCATTGTTGAAAGAGATGTTGTTGAGAATAAACTACTAAGATGGCTTCGAATAAGTTTATGTTGATGATGTGAAGCACAAAGAAGGCTTTGTTCTCCCACGAGGTTCGCGATTGACTTTATGTATCTCTTGGTGAAATTCCCTCCCTCGTTATTTAATATTTTCTTTGTTGCTTCCGTGCTTGATATAAATACATGTGTTTGTCCAAATATATTTGTTTTGAAGCAATTTCCATACCTACAAAGTATTCCATTGAAGAGAAATTTAGAAGAAATCGAGATACTTTTGAAATGCACTATCTCTAGAGAGTCTTTATTTAAATAGTCAATATTATTTGGCTAATAAAGGGGATTCAATCAAACTAGGGGCGGAGTTAGAAGGTTATCTATAGAATCAGTCGAACTAGGTAACTTTAGTTAAAACTTTGTATTTATGTTGAGAAATTCACTAATTATATATACAAAAATTAAGTTTGAGATTCAATTACTAACATCTAATATCCATATTCTTGAATTTTGAACCTATGAAATTTAAATCCTGACTCAGTCTCTGAATCAAACCCCTCTTTATTATTACAAGTAAGTAGTTCCACTCCTAAAACTAATACTTTAGACACCACAAAAAAAATTAAAAAAAAAATACACCAACTAATTGAGGGTTCGATTATCTCAACTAGTTTGAAATTGATACATAATAAATTAATCGATTCTCGAAAAAAATACCTATGTTGCTCGAACAAAGTCCAAATATTAAAGATATATAATTAGTGTGACTCAAATGTAGATACTACACATTAAATGAGAAATTAAAAAAAATAAAAAAACACATTTGTTTATTCTATTTTTAATATTTTTGCGACGTACTTAATTATAATATTTAAGTCTTACTTGAGTCGTCTAATTTTGATGAAATCATAGAAACCTTTGTTGCTATTGATGGCAGCCATGAACTGGATGGTTTCTCCGATGACCGGAATTCCCCGATTGCCGGCCGGAATCTTTGCCGGAGTTTTTCCAGTATTATACCATAAGATTTTCAATAATAAATATGGTAATCCTAGGCAGGGAATTATGTACAAAAACCAAGAAAACAAATTATAATCGAGCAGGAGTTGCATTTTTTACTCCTATATGATTTTAAGTCCTGAACAAAAGATTATTGTTGATGCCTTGGTTAATTTAATTCTATTTATAGAGAAATTAATGTTCCCAAAAGTTTGAAAAAATATATAAAATAAAGAGGTTTAAATTGAGTCGTTCATTTTTTCAATTTGGTGGACAAGTAATTATGAAATGTGTAAATGGATGTTTCCACTTAAGGGATTTTTAAGTGCTCTTTGATACGATAGATATTTTTTTGTCTTACAAATATATATACCTATTTAGCTAATTAATTAATTCCTCCACTAGCTTATTGCTCACATAAGTGATTACTACTCTCTTCGTCCAATAATAAATGTTCATTATTAACTTGACAGAGGAAAGTTTCTAACTATCTGAGCTTGAATCCTCAAGATTGATTTAGAGGATCTGAGGTTATAGAAGATACATATAAATTCAGTTTTTTCTGAGATTAGCCTCACTTTTCAGATCAGCAGCTTTGCTCAGCATTTGCTGCCGACTGACAGCCTATTCAACTGATGTCAGAGGATTCTTGTCACCGGACACAACATGTTTATACTTGGCAACGATTACAACCTCTTTCTTAAGGTCAGGCTACTCCAAAAGATCAGTTGTCTAGCCCAGTCTTTTTTTCCTCCGCAATAGTTTAATATCAAGACCAGTAAGAGAGAATGGATTAAGAAGCAGTAAATGATAGGGACAATCTAACCAAATCACCCGTTAAATGTAATAAATATTATGTCTTGAAAAATGTAATAAAAAATTGATTATAATTAATGATAAGGGTAAACTAGGAACTAAATGTAAAATTATGTCTTGATTTCATAAAGTGGACTAATATCATTGGACGTCTATTTTTTGTATAGTGAACAACTATTGTTGAACGAAGAAAACGACTATATAATCTAGATACTTGATTGATTATCTTGTGGAAGTGATAAACAAAAAGAACATTATATTGATAGTAAGGTAGTGTTAACATTTCTAAACATAATAATATAACATTTATTTCATTATATAATTGAGACACAATGTCACAACAAGTCACGTCACGTATCAAATGAAGTGGAACTAAATAAATAATCCAACCCTCTATTAACATGTTGAGTTTTCCTGCAGATCATTTTGTTTAGTCTACTAATTTGAACATAAATTAATCATTACGAGTAAGGAAAACAACCAAATAATGATTTCCATCATTGATTCAACCATAACCCTGATTGTTTTAGCAACTTGTTGACCCCTTCATAATAATATTATTTGTCTTTCACATTTGGTCCAATCAATTTGAAGAAATGTTTCGCAGGAATTTCATCCTAAAATTATATCCAAATAAATGTCATATTTAACCACTCTGCTTAAAAATGAGGTTATTCCAAATATATTATGTCCCTAGGTTGATTTGGAAGACACATTATAATGTAGCATGTCAAAATAATTTGACTTTTCAATCAGCCAATATATAATCCACATTATAATATAACATTTATTTCATTGAAAATTGAGACACAATCTAACAATAAGTGAAATTGAAAAAAAAAAACTAAAAAAAAATGATCCAACCCCATATTAACACATGGGAGTTTTTATATAGATCATTTTGTTTAGTCTACTAATTAGATATAATTTGGACATAAAATCAGCCCTTACGTATAAGAGAAACAACCAAATTAACATAAACAGCTCTTTTCTTGTAAATGTAATCATCCACAAGATCACTGTAAACACTAAACAAATCATCCACAATTTCACTTCCAAAATGATTTTCCACCATTGATTCAACCACAGCCCTAATTGTTTTAGCCACCTGTTGACCCCTTGATAATAATATTTTTTCGTCTGATGAATTTGAAGAAACACTGGCGTCCCACTCAATCTCAAAAGCCTCGATACGATTGATCGTAAATGAGCCTTCATTTTCTACAGCAATTTTCAGTTCCTCAGGACATGGAGCATAGTATGGTGCATTAAAGGAGTCTATTTTCGCCTCTTTTACTAGGCCCTGCATTGAAAAAAGTTGTATGAGTAAATATTCATTAATTTGGTTGAACATGTGAGTAGATATTCATTAATTTGGTTGAATATGTAGGTAGATATTCATTAATTTGGTTGAACATGTGCATATATAAATGTAAATATAAATGTATATTCAAAGTTGATTAATCTAATATAAACTTGGCTCGGACGTGTAGTGCACTAAAGTTTTCGCTATGCAGTGAATTTAAGAAAGAGTTCGATGACAAGGGTCTATTATACATAACCTTATCTTATATTTCTGTCAGATATTGTTTTTAATGCTTGAATCGTGACCTTTTGGTCATATTTTTATTAGTCCAATATAAACGACGCTTACAAGTTGGGTGCACTAAAGTTCTCCATATGTGCAGGGTTCAGAGAAAGGCCTAACCAGATAACAAGGGTCTATTATTGCACAATCTTACGTTTGCGTTTTTGCCAGAGACTGTTTTCAAGACTTGAACCATGAACTTCTGATCATATTTTTATTAATCTGATATACTAAAAATAAATTTTTGAAGATATATTTAGTTCAAGAAAGTATTTAACCTTTGAGACCAAAGTAGAGAGTGCATTTGCAAGAAGCTCCCATTGGTAGTAACAGCCATCTTCAATGGTGGGATCAATTGAGCTCCTCCCCATTAATGACAACAACATCCTCCCCCCGGTGACCATCTCCGGCGATCGTGATCGGAGAAATGAGGAGAAGTCATTTTGGAATTGTGACACGTATGCGTTGATGACGTCACTTGGACTAGTATGTGATATGTATAATTTCCCTTTGTTTAGGGATGAACTTTCATTAGTACCCAAACCAAATGGAACCTGCAGTTGGATTATTTGAAATATTCAAGTGAACAAATATGCAAATGACATAATAAAAAGGTACTCAAATCGTAAAAGATTTAAATCAGAGGATTTTTCAAAAAGAGCAAACACATGAAACATAATAAGGCAAAAATAGTTATAGTTTGCTAAAATTATGATTTGTAGCTACATATTATATGAGAGAGACAAGCAAAATCGAGATAGATGTATATATTAATTTTATCCAAGAGAAACTTTAAAATGTCATTTTTCACGTTTTTGGTAACGTAAAAGAAAGAAAATAAATGAGATATATTTGGTGATTAGTGAAGCCAATTCTTTAATTTTGTGGTGCTAATTAATTATAGTTGTTTTAAACTTCACAAAAGAGCATTTAATAAAACATGATCAGAGACAACTTTTCAATAAAGAGCAGCATATAACAAATTTATTGGAGTAGTTAACAATCTTAGTCTTATATCTAATAAAATAATTGATGTTAAATTATTTGCCCATTATTTTTTACTTCGAAAATCAAATAATTGGATACTTTGGGTGTGTTTGGTAGGGAGGAAAATATTTTTTAAAACAAAATTTTTATGTTTAATTGGTGAACAGTTGGAAAATACTTTTGTAGAAAAACTTCTTATAATGATGAGGAAAATGATTTTTCAAATAAAAATATAAAAAAAATATAAATTAGTCGCACTAACTTGCTGAAGTCAATCAAATAATTACTTAATTAATAGTGTCACCTAACCTAAGAGAACCTAAATTAGTCACACTTACTTAATAAGAGTCAATCAAATAATAATAGAAATATCACATGATCTGAGAGAGTCAATCAAATAATAATTACTTGCTTCATTTTAAAAAGATTAACTTGATTTGATTTGATACGGAATTTGAAAAAATAAAGATATTCTTTTAATTTTGTGATTCTAACTTAAAGTCATGTCAAATATGAAATTAAAATATTATAAAAAAAAATCATTCTATTTTAAACAGACCGACCTGAGAGAGCCAATGGAGACTAGAGGAAGAGTGAACAAAATGCAGACTCTTTAGAGGGAAAAGCCTTCCATAAAATGAACCAGGAACTCCAACAACATAGCAATTTTCTGCACCTTTTTCTTCTTTAACTTTGTTAATGAATGCTGGCAATGACCTAAATATATCATTGAAATCATTGCCTGGAAGATCATTAAGAGAAACTCTCAACTCCGGGAAGGAGATGCCTGTTTTTCGACATGTTTCATCGATGATATCTATGATTTTAGAGACGACCAACAATGTGTTTGGTCCAGAGGAACAACCCAAATCCGCGATGCCAATGCTCTGTAGCACATTATTATTGTTGTTGTTGCACATAATGTTTAAAATTGCTTCCTTAAGTCTTGAATTCGTCGTTGATATTATCTTCCTCTGCAAAATCAAATATGTACCATTTTCAATAACATATAGTATAATGTACAAAGTGATCGAGTCTCTCCACAGTCAATGGTGAAACTAGAATTTTCACTAAGAAGGTTCAAAACATGAAGAAGTTTAGGTATTAGTAATTATTATTTTATGAACTCACATATATACATATATTTGTATATAAATATGTTATTATTTAAAGAAGCTCATTCTTGATCTAATAAACTATTATATATTTGGGCATAAAATATAAATATTTATTAATATGAATTTATTTTACATAAGTTAAAACTCATGAATTTTTCCTTTTAATTATGATGAAAACTTAAAAGAAAATGTATCTTTAATAAAAGACATACATTTTAGAAAAAGACACTTTAAAATCCTTAAATAGACGTAGTATCTAAAAGAACTATTACAAAGCACTACTTCTTCAAAGTTCAGAAGATTTTGTCTTCTTCGATCAAGTTATATAACAATGGGACAAGGTTACTTCTCTTTTAATTCTTATTAATTTAAGTCTTTATGTCTATTGATTTACTAGTGATCTTAGGGTGATGAATTCTTTAAAAAATATATTATATAAATAAATAATTTTAATCATATGTCAAAAATTATAATTTTCTGTGAAGAAGATCCAAATGACCCTTTACGACCAATATACTAGGTTTTCAATTGGCTACACTTTCTTAGATAATCAAATCAAGTTTAAATCTTGAAAGTTTAGAGATAAAAATAATAGTACTAGTGTTATAATAGCTTAGAAAGTAGGCCAAGCTAACACCCTTTTCTTAATTCCACTTCTTGAAAGAATCAAAAGACTAAATAAATCAATTGTGCACACTCATGCATGCAAAGATTTATTTAGAGAAACAATATTATGTTAGCTCAAAAAAAAAATTTTTTTTTTTGATACATGAACTAAAAATGAATGGGAATGATGAAGAAAATAAATAAATAAATTTGGTGAAGATATAAAAGAATTAAAACCTGGATATTGGAGTTTTTAGCATAGCTAGTTTCTCCTTCTCCATTGTTCATATGAAGTACTTGCATCACCTCCATCTTCATAATTATTTATTTCTTTCTCCTCTCTTTTTTTTTTCCTTTAAAGAGCTTAGCTTATAGTGATAGAAATAATTAAAATTATGCTTGCTTAATTTATAGGGATCACAAACCTGTTGAGACTAGATATTCCTTCTTGTTTTCTTACTTATTCAACCACAGCCACAAATATATGAGGCCATACATGGGTCTTTGTCAAATATATACCATGAATATGTTTAATTTTTAATTAGAAAATAAGATTTAAAAAACTAAAGGGAAATGACAATAAATAAATAATGTTGCTTTTTTAATCAGAAAATAAGATTTAAAAAACTAAAGGGAAATGACAATAAATAAATAGTGATGGTCATAAGAGGTGTCACATTATCTTGTTTATTCCCAATTATAAAAAATAAAAATAAAAAAAAATAAAAAAAAAGCTAAAGGGAAATGAAAATAAATAAATAAATAATGTTGGTCATAAGAGGTGTTACATTATCTTGTCTATTCCTAGTTTTATATAAAGGGAAATGACCATAGATAAATAAATAAATAAATTGAAACACATATATATTAGTACTAAAAAAATTGGCATGGAGAAATTATGTAGCTAAGCAGTAAAATTGGTCGATAATTTTATTTATTAATAATGGATATATGATAGTGGATAGCAAAATTAAACTCAACCGGTTATTAGCTCAACCCAACCTATTTAAAATTGGGTTGATATGCAACCCAAATTGACGAGAGAGAGATTTTGTCGAGATACTTTTAAAATACTATTTTTTAATTTGTTACATTTTGCATAGCCAAAATAAAGAAAAATATAATTTAATTAGATAGTGAATAAAATAAATAAAAATTTGTAAAAGTTGGATCAGGTTAGGTCTTGACTCACTCTATAATCCATTAATCAACCCACTTTGATCCAACTCATTTTGACCCAAACAAATTTGAATTGAGTTGAATCTTAACCTGTTTATTGTCTTAACCCACTATCATCCATTCAAATTTGATTCAACCCATTTATTTGTGACCTTTAATGTTCTTGATGGGAGCAAACTGTCCATCAATGATTGGTCATTAATGTCCATTGATTTAGACTCCTTCTCCCACATTATTTATGAATTCCTAAAATAATCATATTTTATGAAAAAAGTTGTTAATTAGGGGTTAAAATTTTTACCTAAAAATTCTTATATATGTGAATCCATCAATTTAAGTTTTCACACAATTATAGAACTAGACTAGAAGATTTTTAGGACTTTTTCAATTCACTAAGTCGGTGTATTATCTTAAAGGACGATTATATATTTCTTGAAATTCCTCAACTTCTAAGAAATCACTCATACATTATGGTCCCCCCACCTCGTTGCGTTTTTTTTCTAATATATAATAATATATCAAAAAGTTAAAGAATGTGACCTGAATTTTCTCAGCCTTTTATTAGATTTTACTATGCTACATGATAGAAGTTGCTTAAATTTTTTTAAAAAAAATCCACGTGAAATCACGTGTTAAATGATGTAAAATGTAAGAGAAAAGTGAGTTGTTGAAAATTAGAAAGAGAAAATAAATGCTACAAGGACATGCATGGTCCAGAATTTGTGGGCTGTGGATGCTACGAGTCGACCTCCTATGATATTAAGACTTTTGAAAAATATAACATTTTTTTGATGCATGGTCCAGGATTTTATGGGCTGAGTTGGGAGGTTAGAACTCGACATGCTACGATATTAAAAATTTTAATTTAGAATTTTAAAAAATACAGAAAATACAAAATTTTATGATCCATGATGCAGGATTTTGCGGGTTGAGTCGTGGGGCTGAAGGTCGACATGATACGATATTAAAAATTTTGATTGAATAATTTTATTTTAGGATTTTTTAAAAATACAATATTTTATGATGCATTTGTAGGCTGAGTTGCAGGGCTAAGAGTGGACATACTACAGTATTAAAAATTTTGATTTAATAATTTTGTTTTAGGATTTTTAAAAATACAATATTTTATGATGCATTTATGGGCTGAGTTGCAGGGCTATGAGAGGACATCCTACGATATTAAAATTTTTAATTTGAGATTTTTAAAAAGACAATATTTTATTATAGCAAATTAATTCAGTATAATCTGATATTTAAAAGTTTGATTTTTGTATTTGGTGGTATGATAAATCAGTTATCATAATTGGGTTAAATTTAACATACATATATAGTAATGTATTATGACTTCGACTTTTAAAAAAGTCTTAATTATATTATATTAATATTTTATACATGTAAAAATATTCAAAATAAATTACAAATGTATTTTTTTGTTAATTGATCACCTCAAAACACATTCAAGTCAAGATAGAACAATCAAAGTTCTGACATCTAAATAATTAATATTGTTATTGTATATATTTGCTAATATTATATCGGTACATATAAAATTCTTATATATGTAATAACTATATATGTTAATACGATAATAGTTTTTTGATTTTTTTATATAAATTTTAAATATCATAACAAATATCAAATATGAAGAGGAGCCTTGGAGCAACTGGTAGAGTTAAAGCCATGTGACCAGGAGGTCACGGGTTCAAGCCTTGGAAATAGTTTTCTGGCAGAAATGCAAGGTAAGGCTGCGTACTATAGACCCTTGTGGTCGGGCACTTCCCCGGATCCTGCGCATAGCGGGAGCTTAGTGCACCGAGCTCGCCCTTTATAACAAATATCAAATATCTAAATCGTTGTATAAAAAATTTTAATTTCAAAATAATCTTTTATATCATATCATGCTCATCCTAATTGCAGTTTGATTCTCATCAAAAAGTCAAATTTACTCAAAACAAATTCATTATACAATAAAGTGTGAATAAACGTCAACTCACGTTTGATTCTCATCAAAATAAGTCATTTCACTCAAAATAAATGTCAACTCACGTTCAATCCTCAGCAAAAAAACCAGTTTACTCAAAACGATAATCACCTACTCAACAACTGTTTGAGAACAAAAATTTCTCTAAAAATAACCAGATAACCCCAAAACGTAAATTTAGCTTTCCAAAGAAGCGGTGATTTTCCCAAACTCAAATTTAACTTCCCAAAAAAATGATGATTTTCTCAAACTCAAATTTAACTAAGCGATGATTTTCTCTTTTTATGTAATATAAGATAAAATCAGTTGTATATATGATGTAAAAGTGTACCTTTTTAGTTGACTCAGAGCTAATAAAAACCAACCAATAAAAGGTTGGAAAGATGGGAGGTTGAGAAAGGGACAATTAATTGGCTCTTAAGGATTAGCTTAGCTACATAATGCCGTGTCACCGTCCATTTCCTAGGTAATCGTGTACAAATTAATCTCTTAACAACCCACTAATACTTAAATTATATTAATTACATAACCTCGAGTCACGACCGTAACAAATAACAACAGATAATACAATTGACGAAATTTCACAAGCAAGATAAAAAAAAAATTTTGATGCAATTTTGATTTAAATAAATTATAATGAACTCCAGTATGAAAAAGAAAATACAATAGTGCAAGGAAGAATTCTTCATCTATAAATGGTGATGATTTTCTTTTGATTTTGTACACAAGAAAATATATAGTGTATAAAAGTCAACCAAAAAGAAAATTATTAGTATTAGTTGATGAAAGGTGTTCTTTTTGTTGAGCTTTGGACCCAACTATTGTTCAGAGCTTGCTGAGTCATACTTTGTGATCAGACTGCTATAGTTTGGAGGGAATAAGTCAAAAATATTACTGTTAGAACGGTGAAAATTTTTATTGCAGTAGACGTAAATCTCCTAAAAAGAGCGAGATATTCATTCATTGACCTGAAGAAACTTTAATTTCTTCCTTTTACTTTTTTATTTGCAATTTACAATCTATAATTTCACCAACATAAATTGAAATCAAATCAATTTTATTTTTATTTTTTAGATGTTGCGTACTCAAGTTGATTTTTAAAAAGAGAAGTAACAAAAACGATAATCTAAGAACCTCAAGTTAAAAGATACATCACATCCAATCATTTACCACTTCATTTGAGAAAAACGAGGATATGAATTTATCAACCTAAGATCTGATGAAAAATGTGAAAAATGTGAAAAATGTCAGGCTAGACCTGAAAGTCAACTGCAATAAAGTTGTCTTAAAGAAATTGATGATGACCACTCATTGACAGTAAGTTTTAGACACATGGGAAAACTTCCAGTATTATTATACGACATGAGTTTAGATAAGTAAGTGAAATTCATATAGTTAAATTATTTCAAAATATTTGAAATTGAGATGTAATTATTAACTCATTATGATTGTATACACATAATTTTTGTTGATGCAAATATGATTTATAAACTTTAAACCTTCTCAACTCACATCATTTCAATAAGTTTTCTACTTGAAATTTTCAAAATATATCCTCATTAAAATTTGTCATCCATCAGATATAGAATATTCTCTTACAAATAAATTTTCATCTTTTAGTGAAAAGGATCCAACTATTTTTTGCGATACTCCATACCATGAAACTTTATGCTAAAGTTATATTCTTATGTCATGTTGAGTTACTTCTTGGCTTAAAAATGAGGCTATTCCAACAATGTGTTCCACATTAGGATTGAAATTTTATATATCACAATCAATAAATATGTTCATTAAAATTTTTATTTTTATTTTTAAATAATATATTTTTAAGCTGATTCGAATATCATGATGGATTACATTTACTATGTGCTTAATTTCTTGGGACAAAAGATGAGTTTAGAACCACTAGTTGAAAGACACATCACATATCCAAATTGAATAAACATTGGAAAGGAATTACTTAATAATTTCCAATAAGCCAATGTATTCGATGAAGAGTGTGATAAATCATATTTTTCTTCCTTTCAAGCAGCTTTAGCTTGACCTTAGGATAGATTGATAGCTATGTTTCATTAAATTTTACTTATGCTATGTGTCAGAGATCAAGATAGAAACTTAGAAAGAATAGAGAGAAAGAAAACGGAAAGAATCCTTTTATTATACATTTTTAGTGATATTATTTTTAAAATAAAAAATATAGCGATATTATTATTTTTATATATGATATATACGAGATATACGTAGTTGTGTATCTAAAAACTCTAGTAGTGAAAGAGACGATAATGAATGCCTGACATACACACAACAGATCCTTTTAGATATTAGTTTCCTCATACATACGACATACAATTTACATATAGTTGTGTCGTATACATATATTAGTTTCATATATTTTTATAATTTTTATATAAATCAATACTTTTAACCCTTAAAGTATGCCTCTTTTGTTTGATTGAAATAGAAGCAAAATCCTTTTCAAATTGATGCTTTATAAGACTTGTATATAATTGCCTGATCACAAGTTGAAGTGAACCCAATACTTATTCGTTAATTCCTAAGGATTAAGATGCCTAATGTTCTAAAAATTGTGCAAACCTTTTTCTTTACCAAGTTGACAAAGAAAAAGGGAATGTATGTCTTTAGAATATGATTCTATAAACATGTTTTCTACTATTTGTAACTCATGCCAATCACTTTTGAAATAACGTTTACTGATACTTTTTAAAGATTTATTATCTTCAAATTTCAAATTCTGTAATTGATTCGTCACATTTCATAAAAGTGATTACTTTTTAAATTACTATTTATGAAGTTATATGCTATTACTTAAACTAATTAATTTACAACAAATATAATCCTCTTTTATTTACATAAAAAATAACCCAAAATCATAGAAAATTTACATGACTATACAATATAACTTGTCATAATCCAAAAGTAATAGAAAGTATACATTAACTATATAATATAGATTACAATACATGTGCTATACACTGAATATATGCATTACGATACACTAAAAAACTGAATATAATTTAATTATACATAAAATATACACTAATTATACATACCTATATAACGACTGATTATTTTTTTAATAAATATTTTGACCGAATGATATGCACTGTAATTGTCCCTTAACAATAACTACGTAGATGGGTTAATGATTTAGTACTGAAAAATTTTGTGAGTAAGTGGAACAAAATGAAAAAATTATACGAGAAAGATAGGGATTTTCCATTATTTAGATGAACTAATGCAACACTTAGCTGTATTAATAAATTACCACTCAATTTAAAATAAAATAAATATTTTTTTTAAGACCATAAATAACAACAACAACATACCCAGTAAAATCTCACAAGTACAATATGAAAAGAATAAGATGTACGCAGACTTTACCACTACCTCGTAAAAGTTAGCAAGTTTTTTTTTAAGACCATATCTTTTCTTTTTTTCTTTTGGGAAGTGGGCGGGGGTACATAAAAGGGCCGAACTGTAGCGTATCGAATCCCAACTCAATGTGAAGAGTGTGACTGCTGCGAAATAACTCAGTTAACTATCCTTTCCAGGTGCATATCAATTTTAATGGCGATTTGTTTTTTAATCACTATTTTATTGAATCAATATTGTAATATTAACAAATTCTGCGATTTGCAGAGATGGCGATAGTTTTGCAGGCGAATGATGCTCGAGAATGGTGTTATAGAGGAGAAGGAGCTGTGAATCTAGTGCTGGCTTATACCGGAGAACATCCTGATTTTGTATGATTTTTTTATGTTAATATTTCGAACAGTTGTGATATATCCGTGTTGAATTGTTAAACGAATTGAAATTAGGTTAGTTAATTTTGAAATTTAAACCATTACTGGGAACAGAGAAGATTCTAATATGGAATTTCATCCTTTTTTCAAGGGAAGTACCTAGTCCTAATTTGAGAAAAAATGTATCTAGGCTAAACAATGGTCATTTTTCCATAGATTTCGAATACACTGTTCTAAAGAATAATTTCTTTAGTCGCTTTCTTTTTTCAGTGTTTTCCTGATCAATTCACTGAACAATTTGTTGTAATCCACAAGCTTAGGTGTCGAGTAATTCTGACAACCAAGGTGGGAGCAGATGGGCTCAGCTGAATGTGGTTGTAGCTGGGATTTGAAATTGGGATATTTAGGTTGTTGTTCGCACGTCTCAAGCACTTTGCTAGATCCATTGGAACCAGAAAATTAGATTATGTAATGTTTTTCCTTTTAGAAAATTAAAATTGAAAGATAAAATATAAAAGATACTGGAAATGAAAATTTTGCCTTTCGTAAGCAGCATAATGACCTGATTCACTGAGGGCACTTCATCTCATAAAGGTGTTGTTTGAGACTTAAAGAAGTTAATGGTGGAGTGTCCAACAATAGTAGTAGACTATTTGGCTCTCTATTTGTCCAAATAATTAAGCAATTAGATCATACTAAAAGAGTGCACTGTTGCTAACTGTCGTTATATTCGTCCATGGAATTCAATGTTTCTTTAAAAACCATTGACCACAAGAATGGACTAGGAAAAGTAACCACATGAAGAATGAGACCAACTTTTCTTGCTTTCAAATGCTACCTGAAGAAAGAAAGACTTGATCTGGAAAACAAGTTATTGGTAGTCTATTATTACTTGTTCAAAAGAAAGTATTTGGTTTCTTTGATATCTCAATAACATCCTCTTCTCCCACATTTTATCTAGGTTGGAAAAGTGTTGCGGATACATAAGGTACCAAGGAATGGATCTCAGTGTGAGAATGGCCATTCAGGTCTAACTGAGATGGAATGCCTCATGTGGAAAGAATTTAAAGAGCTGGTATCAGCTCCTACAAAAGAAATGGCTGAATACTATTTTGTGCAGCTTGTGATGTGCTCGCTGTTGGGTTCAAAGAATGTTGATGCAGGGGTATATTGCTAGCCTTGTACATACGACTTCTTTTTTTTGTCATTTCGTATTAGATCTGATTTGTCTGAAATTCTCTTTTTTTGCTTCTAATGGAGAAAAATAATTTACTTATCGTCCCTTTCTATACACCTTTAGTCTATGCGTACTACTACTAATAATTAGGCATTCTGCGCGTCATTAAGAAGTTCTTAGTACCAATATTCATGTAACCTAAATATCCTAGGATATTTCTTATGCAGTTGATCTTCTGTAGACTGTAGGAGACTTATTTTTGTTCATTGCTGCTTGCTAGGATAAAACTTAATTGATCAAGTTATGCTAAACTATGAGCCTCAAAATTTAAGTTATGAAAGATTGCAAATTTGTGTTGTTCTTGGCATATGGTCAGCTGTCAACATGAACAAAATTGTTAAATAAGAAATACTGCCATCTTTTTTCTTCCATTTTGATAGATTCACATCCCTGTGACCCGAGAATTTCTGGAAACAGTTGATAACAATGTTCTATGTCAGCGTCCTTCTTGGCGTGTTGATGCCGCAGTGGTCAACCCCCTGTGTGATTCTGTACTGCTGATATCTGATCATTCCCTTTTCCCACGTGGTAATAACTTTACTAACCCTTCTTGTCCTTGCTTCTTACCAATTTTCTAACGCATATATTTACATTGCTAGACTAGTTTTAATATTAAGCTAATGAGATCCAAAATATGAAGGGTGAACAACAATGATAAATGTCTCAAGTCTGGTATTTCTCATAGGCAATTGATGCGTTAACTTCCACATTATACCTCTGTTCTAAGAGATTGGGTATATATTTGGTATTATCTCCGTGTGTATGAGAGCAAAAAGAGTCTAATGTTTAACGATTGCTTGTCTAGATATATTCAGCTATTCTAAGTATGCTACTTATCAACTAGGCTGACTGCAGTTTTGGTTCCTCTGTTGACAAACAGAAACAAGGAAAATTCACTTCATATGGCTTTTCCTTTTGATTGGCCTAACACAAAATCTCAACATGGATTTTGATTTTGCAAATTGGCCTATTTTGTTATTCCTGTTTTCTCCTTTCAGGTGCACTTAAGAACGACTTCTGCATATCAGTAGAAATAAAGGTAATTTTTCATAGCTTTATTTAGTTTTTCTTCTTTAATATCATATGTGTGCCGTTTCATTTTCATCTATTTTTATTTATGATTTTATGTTTATTTAGTACAATTTTCTTATTAGTATCTCCATTTCTTTTGCTGAAGCCAGCCTAAATGCGGATTTCTTCCGCTTTCAGAGTTTATTGCATCAGAAAACACAATTAAAAGGAGTGTAACTCGTTTCAAGATGCATCAGGCTCTAAAATTGCACCAAGGAAAGGTAATTCATTCTTGATCTGTCTGGTGGATTTCTTAATTCAGTTGCATCATGGACTTGATAATTTTCCCCCTTTTTCCCTGTCAAGTTGCGGTTGAAAGTTTGTATATGTGTGTTTATTTACTAAGTTGTACGATGCTGTTTTTGGAAGAATCTGACACGCACGGTTGATATTTTTGAAAAGTCCAAGCAACATATCTTGGCTCTCTCTTCAAGATCATATAACATTGCCGTAAGATCATGTTACATCGTTTTCTTTTTGCTTAATCATTTTCTCCTTTTTTTCTTTTTCTTTTGGTTGCTTCTGCTGTATCAGATATCAGAGATAAGTGCATATGATCCATTGGATTTGTTTTCTGGATCCAGTGAGAGAGTACGCAAAGCAATAAAGGGCCTTTTTATGACCCCGCAGAACAATTTCCGAGTTTTCCTGAATGGTTCTCTCATATTAGGGGCTTTAGGTGGTAATGCAGACACTACAAGCTGTGATGTTGGTGAAACATTTGAAAATGCACTCGAGTGTGTAATCCAAGCTGCAGATGGCCAGCGGACGCAATGCTTTCTAGATCTCATTTCCAAGACCATTTTTAGTTCAGGACTGCTAAATAAAGTTCTTGAAGTCCAGAAGTTAGACAATATTGACATTGAAGGTGCAATTCATGCATACTATGATGTCATTTCCCAGCCATGCACGGTATGTAATGAACGATCAGCTGAAGACCAATTGTCAAAAAAATACAATTCTTTGCATTCAATCTCGAAGGATGAAAGCTTGAAGATTGTGAGGAATTATTTGATTTCTGCAACTGCAAAGGACCTCAGCATGATGATCAGTTTTAGACCTCGAAAAGATGGGAGTGTGGAATCTCCATATAGCATGGTTTCCTTAGAATCAACCAACCAAAGTTTTGATTATAAGGTATTATTCTTTTTTCCCAACTCTTTTTGGGTTCTTGAATATATTGCACCATGAAAATATATCTTTCTAATCTCCTTTTTATTATAGTGTTTTCACCTATGTAAAAGAAGACATGTGAACTTATGGTAGCAGTAAACTGTCGTACCTGAAAATTGCTTTATGCACACCTCAGTTGATTTGTCTAGTTTGATTTTTATATTGTTAGTCTGTTGTCATACGTGTTCTCAAAGCTAAAATGCCCGACTTGGGTGGAACTTTAAGTGCAAAGCACAGATGAGTTCCGTACTAATGCAGAAATATAAAAATGAGCACACAATATTTATGTGGTCAAAGTGAAAAATCTGCAATTGCCAATTAATGAAATATAGTGCACCTTATGACTAAGGCACACCTTCACACCTTGTTTACAAGTCACTACATAATTTTAACAAAAACCAAAAGATGTTTAATTTTAATAGTCATACAGATCTGTTTCTTTTTCCGTTACTCACTTGCAGATTCTGGAGGATTCAGATTATAGTCAATGCCTCCATTGTTCTCCAATCATATTTTCTTGAATGGGACAGTCTTCTTCTTCTTTTTCCCATATTTTTGAAAAGCAATTTTGGATATTATTTCAAGATGTATTTTGTCCAGCTATCTTCTACCTGGTGGCACAGGTGTTTTTCAATGTGTTGTGTTATATTGCTCTCTAGTTTATTCCCGACATGATTCCTCTGGCTCCCAGAATGTATATAACCTTTTTTTTTCCAAGCGTACTTATAGCCTTTTGCTTGCTGCCCATCAATAGGCATATTTCATTGACTTAGATTTGAAACCTTTGGAGAGGATGGAGTACTACTACAAGTTAGACCAACAGATTGTCGGCTGCTATGTTCAGATGGTAAAATCCACGCAGCAGCTTAGCCACATTGAATGATGGAAGTGCTTTCAGAGCTGGACATTGGAGATAGTTTTCTGGTAATCAATTGAAAAACCATTTCAAGATTCCCTTTCAGTAGATTCCTTGATATATAATATGTCATGACTCAAGTTTCAATACACGAGATAAGTCTGAACCCACATTGAAGAAAACTTTAACTTCAGCAAGTAGCCTTATCTGTTTCTCTCCTAAAATATTCATTGTGTGTAGGATGGATCAGATATGTAGCGAGTCAGAAAACAGCAAAGAAGAAAAGGTTGAGGCGAACTATATCAAGCTATAAAACAAGGACTAGCTTGTGTGCATCTCTCTCTTGTCAATTATACCACCTGTACCATGTGGTAGACAGGGTTGGATCTATGTGTAAGGGAGGAGGTGCCACGGTTGAAAGTTTGTATATGTGTGTTTATTTACTAAGTTGTACGATGCTGTTTTTGGAAGAATCTGACACGCACGGTTGATATTTTTGAAAAGTCCAAGCAACATATCTTGGCTCTCTCTTCAAGATCATATAACATTGCCGTAATTTTATGGCTGATTCTGATTGAACTTATATGTTCACCAAGACAAAATTGATGATTGGTCAAGACTTTATACGTAATCAGTGGTAGAATTTCTAACGGTAGTGCAATTTCTTAAATATGATTCCATGAGCATTATTTCTTTTAGATAAGATATGGTATTATATGTTTTTTTTTTTCATAATATGGGAAAAGTATTAGTTGTTTCTATTTGAGTAAAGAAGAAAAAGACCTATCAGGCTTTTCCTTCTTGTATATCAACTTCTTCAGAACCTTACAATCTCAAGACTACATGGCCTTTCTATTTATTGTATCCTTTTACCTTGGAGGTCACCCCTTGAAGTTGTTACCCCTCGATTGTGTTGTACTGTATCATAATGCACTATGTCGCAAATTTGACATTTCTGTAAATGATGCTCCCAAATCAAGGCAAAGACACTCACCCTTTAATTAATTATAAGAGTTTCTTGATCCATATTTTTGCTGAGGGTGTATCATAGTTTATTTGCAAACACGAATTCATGATTTTATGTTTTATGAGTTTCTAAAACAAAATTAATATACAATAATAATTGCACGATTTATTATATTTGATGGATTTCTTACTGGACTTTGCCTCTAATTACACATACAGATACATAATTAACAATAATTTCTACAACCCTTTTAACATTTTATGATAAAAAGGAGAAGTATATTTTTTTATCTCTATTAATATCTGTTAGATTTCAAGAATATGTAATCACAAACTAGTTTTTTAAATTTGTGTTTGTCACAAATTCACAAAAGTTGTATAAATTATTGCCATGAGCTTTGAGTGATGGAGTTTTTTGTTGAGAAGTGTTCTCTGCTCTTTCAAGATTATATTTATTGTCCTTCCCTATAAAAACTCCATCACTTAAAGCTCCATGACGATAATTAAACTTGTGTATTGATTGCAATCCCCACAATATTTGTTGAAATTTCCTTTTGAAATCGTATACAATGTCAAAGTAAATACGATATTTCTAAATATTTTTCACATATCAGGTTTTTTTTTGTTTGTTATCTAACCAAAGAGTGAAGGGATGTATTTCTTCCACACTAATAACTCCAGCAAGCCCCAATCTCTGAAGGCCGTGTGGCTTCTCAGCATCCTCGAATTTAAATATTTAATAGCACTAACATTGATTTTTAAAGCAGAATCAGCGAGTTTTAGTTTACATTTATGAAGGAAGGTTGATCTTCAACCAGATCTCCAAGTTCATAAGATTCAATATTATCAAAAAAATTGTGCATTGCACTCGAAAGTGTTGAAAGGAGATCAATTTATACAAGATTAAAAAACCTTATTTGCTTTTTTAAATTTCAAAACAAATCAATGAATTGAGTTTTAAAGTTTTTCAAACATAACTCTCAATTTTTAACAAGTCTTGCATTAGCGTCCCAAACTATTAATTTACGAACCATATGCAAATAGAGAAGTCGGTCTCATGCTTGTCTGCGATTATTTCATATTATATTTTATTTTTTATTTGATATATAAAATCAACCAACATTTTTTAATCCCTACAAACTATAGAAATTACTCAAATTGAGCCCAACAACCCATATAAATCACTTCTGCGTGCCATTCACAAACGGTTACCATTCAAGTTGATTTTTGTTATATTTGTCACAATTAAATGGCTTTACAAGTAAAATATAGCATGCATGAATATTAGCTGTAATTGGTTTGTGGGACGACAATAGGGTCAATTTTTTTGTTATTATTAATATCTGTGTTATGTTTTATATACAATCTAATTCAATTTCCATACATACTTTTTCAAGTATAATCAATATACATACTTTTTTTAATTTATAAACATACACATATATTAGCCCAAATTCGGTGGTGACATTGAACACTCCAAAGCACTAGCACACTAGAATTGACATGTGTGATAATCTTTTTTTTACCATCCCCAATAGGAAAATAAAAAATAATAATTATTAAAATACTAGATTTATAATTGTTGTATTGTTAAACAGTCAATCGAAAAAAGATCGAGAGAAGACATTAAACTATGATGTATGGGATGATATATTTTCAAAAACAAGCATTTTATTTTGTGTTGATCTATTCTCTAGTTATAATAATAAAGAAGTTGGTCTTTGTTTTTTTTTTTTTTTAATTTTT
>DF360388.1:989-16981 GCA_000787875.1 Solanum virginianum | reverse complement strand
CATAATTTTAAATGGATTAAACACAGAATTATATATTTACTTCATTCGTTTTTTTAATTGTCATAGTTTTTTTTGAGAGTCAAACTATGAATTTTAACCAATATTTAATACATAAAATTCTATGATATTAATAATAAATATCTCAATACACAATAAAATGTATTACTAATGTTTGTATAAGATATATATAAGCTAAAGAATTATACCAAAAAAAATACTATTAATACACAAAATTTATATATATATATATATATATATATATATATATATATATATATATTATTTTTTAATACACTCTACTTTAAACGACCAAAAAGTATTAGGATATACTTATTAGGAGTATAATTGAAAATTGTATGGTTATTCTTATATTTTAATTTATTTTTTCTTTGAAAAGTTTATTATGGCATTTTAAACTTTAGAGTACGTAATTCACCAAACTATCTTTTATGAAATTTCTTTTTATATCTAACTATTTAATCTTTTCTAAGACATAGTATATATAGACACAAAGATCATATTACAGACACAGAGATTATAATTTGTCAGTTTTTATGTAATACAAGTTTTCTATATTAAAGCCAATTTTTTACTTGCATATTAAAAATTAAAGTTATCATATATTTTAGGATTATTATCAGATTTATATAATTAAAATTTAGAAAAAGAATTAAAAGTAGAATTATAATTGGACTCTAATAAATAAGTTTTTTACAACATAAATC
This sequence comes from Solanum virginianum, assembly GCA_000787875.1. NCBI lineage: Eukaryota > Viridiplantae > Streptophyta > Magnoliopsida > Solanales > Solanaceae > Solanum > Solanum virginianum. The sequence continues at coordinate 16,256 of DF360388.1, read as the reverse complement.
AAATCTAACTTTTCCATATTTCTTCTTCAACAAAATGATCATAATTAATAAAACAATTCTTCACTTCAAATGCTATTGATATTGCAAGAAGTAATTCTTCCACGCTTTAACTTGTGCAAATATCACGTAATGTTGAGATTAGTAAGATTGAATTAATTATTATGAAATTATTTCTTGAATTTAAAATTTTAAATTATGATATGAAATTTCCGGAAAAGGGCTAAAATTTCTAATATGGGCTCGATTATGAATCCATTGAAGTAGCAACTTTCATTCTTTGGGCCTCAACATGTACGATTACGAAGGAACCCATTATTTCTAGAGATTTCTCCCCGCCAAGAATGATGAATCATATGCAATTTCCCAAACTTCATGTTGATAACAAAAATGGAGTTTTCCGAAACCATGCCGTCGTCTAAGACAATTTTAACGGCGGCAACTTCTCTCACCGCTTCAGTAATTCTTTTCCGGTCAATAGCTAGCGACCTTGTACCCGAACAACTCCAGCTCTTTTTCTCTTCACGATTTCAAAAATTATGGAACCGGCTTTCCTCGCAGCTGATTGTGGTCATTGAAGAGTCTGAAGGTCTCACTTCGAACCAGATGTTTGATGACGTTAATGTTTATTTGGGTACGAAGGTTAATGCTTGGACTCAAAGGATTAAAGTTAACAAGCCCTATAAAGACGAAGAGCTCGCCGTCACTGTTGATAGGTAAGTTGGATGTACACAGCAGACCTCCTCCGCTTCGATTATATTTTGAACAATTTTTTGTTGAAGTTAGAAATGAAGTCAAAATTTAAAGTTCAATAGCTGAAAAAGAGCATTTGGAAGTTGAAATTGTACGTGTTCAACGAGCAATCATAGAGTAGTGGTCCATATGTATAGCATTTGTATATACAAATATGGTTGAAAGAGAAAATCCATGATTTATTTGAATTATTACTTAATAACTTGTTTGGATGGTTGTTATGTATCCTGTAACAATGGATGTGTATGTCCAAAGGCTGTGTTAAAATTTCGAATCTGTTAATGTGATAGGTACCAAGAAGTTACAGATTATTATGAAGGTATCAAATTCACATGGATCATGAAGTCCAGGGGAATCAAACAGAATGAAAAGAGCACCAACCCTAAGACCGAGCTTCGATATTTTGAGCTAAGTTTTCACAAGAAGCAGAAGGAGATGGCCTTGAAATCTTATTTACCGTATATTTTGAAGAGGGCGAAAGAGATCAAGGAGGAGAAAAGGGTAGTAAGGTTACACACGGTGGATTATAATGGGACTGATTATTGGAGTTCCGTCGTGTTAAACCATCCTGCAACATTTGATACAATGGCGATGGAACCAGAAATGAAGAAGGAGCTGATTGAAGATCTTGACATGTTTGTAAGTAGGAAAGATTACTATAGGAGAGTTGGAAAAGCTTGGAAACGGGGGTACTTGTTATATGGACCGCCTGGTACAGGAAAGTCGAGTTTGGTTGCAGCTATAGCTAATTACCTCAAGTTTGATGTTTATGATTTGGACTTAAGGGAGGTGCAATGCAATTCGGATTTGAGAAGGTTGTTGATCGGTTCATCAAACCGCTCTATACTTGTGATAGAAGACATTGATTGCAATGTAGGGTTGCAGAATAGGGAAAATGAGAATGACACAACTGAAGATGACAAGGTATTATAATGCATTCCGTTGACATAATTTTCAGTTCACAACATAAAAGAACTTCTCACTTCTCCTGAGAAAAGACTGCTTCTTTCCTGTAATTCAACAAAGATGAAAAAGAACTCTCTTTTATGTGGTCGACGATTATTGAGAAAAGTAATATTGTAGTAATATTTTTCTGCACCATTGGAGTGTCTTTTGTATCTAATGTACAACATTGGTTGTGAACTTTACATTGTAGTTTGCGTTTGAAGCATGTGACTACATTGATGACTAGTGAAACAAATGGAATGGGTCTCCAAACACTTGCATGAATATCAATTTCTACTACAAAATATTGCAATAGGGTTCTACTTGTCTTGTATTTTGCTAAAAATTCTACAAATGCAGATTACACTCTCTGGGCTGTTGAACTTTATTGATGGCTTGTGGTCGAGTTGTGGTGATGAGCGAATCATAGTGTTCACAACGAATCACAAGGACAAACTAGATTCAGCACTATTAAGACCTGGACGTATGGATGTGCATATTGAGATGTCATACTGCACCTTCAATGGTTTCAGAGTACTTGCATCTAATTACCTAAAGACAGAGGAGCATAGGCTGTTTAAGGCAATTGAAGATCTCTTCCAAAGAGTTAAGGTAACACCAGCTGAAGTAGCAGGAGAGCTGATGAAGAGTAACAACTCTGATGTTGCACTAGAAAACCTCGTCAAATTCCTTCAAAACAAGGGACATGAGGGGTGTGACAAGAAGCTAAGCAGCATTGCTGACTAAAACAGATAAGTCATTACGACTCCAGTATAGAGTTACACTTATTCTTTCATACGTTAAAAGAACAATGATATTATTCACTTTTTTTAATGCTTTTGGAATATAACTACCTCAATTCCATTGATTCTTTCCATCATTGGCCGACCTATTATTCATAAGCTTGATATGATGCTTTAAAAAGTTTACTTTTTGGATTTTGGTTGCTTCCTAAAACTTGAAGAAAATGCTACTTCATTTCTCAACTGATCAGGTCTCAAAATTGAATTTTGAAATTTGATTATAAATTGCTCAAGCTATTGTTAGTTAAAAGGAACTGAAATCGTTCAAGCACTGACATAATACCAGCATCTCATTTTGTAGACTAGCTTCTTGAAGTGAAATTGCTATAGTACTGTTGCATGAAAACCTCTCCAAATAAACTGTCCATAGATTTGACAACAATAGTGAGTAGAGTTGGGTTCAACTTGCATGCATCTCAAGTACTCTACCGGTAGTTGCTACTCGACCGGTACCTGCTAGCGGAACTATAACAATACTCCTTCATCACACTTGTCTCAGTTTGCATCAAAGTCTTTCTTTCTTAAACTCTGTACCAAGCCTAATTATATCACATAATTTTTTTTTGGTTTTTTTTTAGTCAAAATATGATTTTCTTATTAATGAAAAACATGTGCAAAGCGGAATTGGACCCAACCCCAATTCAGAAAACATAACTGGGCCCAAACCCAGACCCACTAACTATATCACATAAATTGGGATAGAGAGAAGAATTTTCTTGATACTAAAGGCTTTTTAAGCTTGAAATAACAATTATTTTAATCTAAAACGATAATTAAAATGGAGTGGAGGGAGTATAATTCATACACATGGCATGCCTATCACCATGTTGCTTGGCAATGATTGAATCTTCCAAAACCAGCACCGAATTGACATAAACTTTCTTCACCAACTATACTTGGTACTTAAATATGAAGAAGCAGTGTCACAGGAAATTTCTTCACACTCAAATCCTGCCTCATCAGCATGTTACTGGTTTCCTTGTAACATTCAATGTTGCCATTGTTTCTCTAAACACTCTGCTTCCTAAGACAGGAATCAGTTGAGATACAATAAGATGGTGAAGACAAGCTAGCAATGGTTTTAACTTACACACTACGTAGTAGAAACATAACAATCCATATTCACCATTGATATTTTGAGGGTTTTCCATGGCCCTTTCTCTGACCTTAGACAACCACCATCATTTTCACACGTACACCTACCGCCAAGAAAATCTGGCAACTCCCTGAAAATCACAGTTTTCACGATATGTTACAACTGCTAGGATAGAAAAAAGAAAACAAAAAGTTAAGAGGCAGTTACCATTCATCAATGATTTCAAGAAGCTTGTCTTGATAATTGTTGCCAAGAACCTAGAAATTTGAAAAGTTAATAGTTCTTGATGAGCAACCTATTGGACCCATGTTCCTCAATCCTCATTTTGGGATGTAACTAAACCCCTTTCTTCATAACATAATATAAAAGAACATGAGAAAAACTTGGTCAATGGGAAGAAAATACTCCATACATGAATCTTAGACGTCGTTTCAGGGTCAAGAAAAGGCTTGAGTATATGCCAGAGTAGCCTAAACCCCGATCCAGAGTTTATGACAAACATTTCACCTAGTGACTGTAAAATTATTTTGTCAAGGTTAGACGTTAGGTTGCAGTTTATATGACAATATGCTAAGGCAAAAGATGAAAAAATGAAATCAGTAAAAGTCATTGTCTAATAACTAAGCTAATAAGGGATATATCGAATTACTTCAGGGTAGAAGTTATTATCAATCTTCTGTAGTTGCAAAATGACTTGTCGTACAGGTTTCGTAAAATTCCTCAAACTCTATAATATAGAAAAATGAACATCATGAAAATTGAACAATAAGAAGCACATTATTAATAATCCACCAGAAAAGACTAGTTACCACTCCTTCAACATCCAAGATGGTAACTCCTCTATTGATATGTCTTTTAGCAGCTACAGAGCAAGCAGGAAACCGGAAAGCAATAGATTTCTCAATTTCTTGGACACGATATTTAACATAACGATCCAATGTAGTTATTTCTAAAAGTTTGTTGACATTCATTAGCCCCATCTTTCGATATAAACTGGTCTTCCTTCCTTATCTGTGCCATGATAACCCTGAGGGTAGTTTTGAAGAACTACATCCTTCTCATGGAAGTTGAAATCCTAAGAAAAGTATTCAAAAAAAGATAAAGGCTTGAACATAACTTAGCCTTACAGCTCTAGTGTTGAAAACTGGTCTTACAGGGAAAAAAGATACAGCTCTAGCATTCGAAAAATGTAAGTCTACCTTGATAATACTGTCGATTCCAAAATCTCTCCTCCATTGAAGCATATTTGTCCACACGAGCTTAGCCTTCTCTATATCAAACTTTCTAGCTTTAAGAAATCTGGAATTGTACAGCTCAAAGTTCAAGATCATTGTCACCAATCATCACAAGGCTTGAACATGAACACATGGGGCTTAGGAAACAACTATGGAGTTTTCAAGGCTACATAAATAATTGAAGATAAATTCTCAAAATCTGGTTCAAAATGTATATAGCTAAATTTCAAGCAGACGTACTTAAAAGATGCATCATAAGATGATTTTGGCATAAAAATTGGACAGAGCACCTTAATAATTTGAGATTATCATCATGCATAGGAGGAAGCAGATTTTCGAGGACCAGCACTTGTCGAAAATCATTTACAAACTCCATCTCCGAGATTCCAATATCATTTTGTATCTCAGAATGTAACTGATTTCCATCATCCCTTCACCATCTGTGCAAATTCACAAAGTCGTTCTTAACCACATGGATACTAAAATCTGTATGTAATGGACACTTGAAAAGGATAACCGAGTGGAATCAGTAAACTATAATAGCAAAACATAACTTCATGACCAACAAAGACATAATTAAAGAGTAATATCATGACCATCTAAAGAACTTATACCAACTAAGCATAATTAAAGACAATTGAGTTCTAAGCCTCAAACCTTGGTCTATCAAAAACAATGCTTCAATTCAAATGTAACAGTGATTATATTGATATGAAGAAAACAGCAGATAGAAAATATCCGATCTGGGGAAGGGCTCGACCACAAGGGTCTCAGAGTGCATCGTGGTATAGTTACCTGAGGACTAATTGAAAAATGGAGATTATGAATGTCTTGCTTAACAGATGTAAATATGAGTTGTCTGTTTAACGTCGAAATTGAGCATTTGATTACTTCAAATAATGTTTGGAGTTTGGATGTTATGAAGAGGATGGAGAGTTTCTTGTAGTAGTTAAGCTTTTTGATAGCGATTGGTTTTCTGCTATTCTCTCTTACTGGCGGGAATATGCCATTATGTAACATTTAAGATTTATGAGAAATTAAAAAACATAATTTATTTATATGTGACTGTTTTGTTAGTGAGTTTTATATATTTAATAAATTTTTCTATATAAATGTGCAAATATTATTGAGGTTTTGAGAATTTGCATTCGATAACCTAGATCTATTCATATTTATAAAATTATAATGAATATGTTATTATTACGCTCAAATTTGTATCTTCAAATTTGACAACATAATAAGTAACCAAAAACAATTTGTAGGAGGTAGAAGGCACAGTTAATGTAAGATCAACATAGAAAACTGAGAAAATACTTGCAAGTCCAAAAACCATAAGTTTTACGGACCATCTTACCGTAAAATTAACAGTTCTATCTATACAGATATTCACAAGTTACTTTTTACATTACATATTAAGAGGAGAAACTACAATTGATCTTTGAAGATGCTGACCACATTGACTCATCCGATGAATGGCTTCTATATACACAGTAGTCCTTGGTTGAAACAACACTTGAGCACACCTGCGAGACCAAATGTCACAGTCGTTCGAATTCAAACACATTTCAAACGAAAATGAATGGACAGAGATACCTGCTATATCCAGTTTCTCTTGGATCGCAGTTGAGTAAGCTTGTCCCTCCACAGAGCTGTAATTAACAATGTAGTGAGACACAAATAACCGGGGTTGTAAACTGGAAAAATAACAAAAAATTGAGGATTCAAAAAGAACATGGATTACAAAAACAACCAAACGAAAATTCTAGCAGAGGAGCCTGTCAGGGAAAACTAGTGAGTAAGGTTACACTTCCAGGAAACTTCTTGTGCGAGTTGAAGCTCAACGCTCCGTCTTACAGGCCGCCAGAAAACATTATGGCATCTAATTTTCATCTATCAAATTACTCTAAGTTGCAACTCGAGCAGAAAAAGAACAGATCCACAACAGATGCAAGTTGCAACCATTCTCCAAAATTTTTGGTTTTCAACACATAATACACCTGCACCTACTCAGTGATGTCTCTCACCATCAGACACTCACCCTATCCCCCATCTTGCAAGTTCTCACAGATGTAATTCTTGAGCATTTCATTTAGGTAATAAATAATAGATCATAGGATTTTGAGTGATGACGGCATGGACAAAAAAGCACTTCAGATAACGGATATATGAATAGCAGAAACACCATTTCACACAAAATCTCAATATATGTTAAAAAGCGCACCTGCATCTCTATATCGTTCTTCAACCGCCGCAATCAGCATATTTCGCACAAGAATAAACTCCTTTGTTTCAATGCATGGCTTGCCACTAGGCCTAACCCACAAAACAAGTTGGATTATATTAGTCACAAAACACTTGAGGAATTGTCAGACATCGTTTAGGACACATTAAGTAGGAGTTTCAGCTAATTTCAAACTACTTATAATTTCTATCTCCCACATAGAATAATGTTAGTCATTTTCTATCAAAATATATACCACGTAAGAAAATTGGGCAATTTATTGAATTATTTTCCCTGAACAAAGAAAAAAGATGTGACAAAGTTTGACAAGGAGTTCCTAATGGAGGTTTACCTGTCAAGCTCGGTGAACAATAGACCGTCTGAACCAGTAGTGTGCACTATTGGCTTCGGAGATTCAACAATTCTCATACCATCACTATAAGCCAAGTACTTGTTGACTTGTATTGGCACCTAAAACAATTCAACAGCAGAAGGTTTACTGTGTCAGCAGTCATTTGGTGAAAGAGCACAACAAAAATGTATTGAAGTGAGGAAATAGGACTATAGCAATGGGGACTGCTGAGGAAAATATGGATGGCATTGTACAGAATTTCCATATTAAGCTCAATCCGTTGATAGATATGGAATTGAATTTAGTACATCCTTAAATGTAAGTACTTAATGAGAGCTGTGCAACCATAATTACAAAAGAAAAACAAAGCAGATACAATAGGATCAGATGAAGGTGAATAGGGAACGAGCAGAGCTGGGAGAAACAGACCAAGATAGGAAGTAATTACTGTCGATTGAAAAGTTGGATCGAGTCTTATCTCCTACAGCTAATAATGGAGGCCTGAGGAATAATTGTAATCCTCATCTTCCATGATGCACCGAGCACAATACAAACCTCTAGACGTCACTGGTTTGTAGAGAGGACACGGTGCGATCATAACCTCAAACGTGAGCAGATCATTATTTAGGGGATCATGAATTGGATAGTACTTGTATCACTCGATTTAGGGTGGATATAAAGTAAGATATTCATTTCATATGTTGTTAACTCCAAAATAAAAGGGTATCAGTAAACTCATGCATAAAACAGATGTTAGAGAGTTAATCACCTTGCTTCTCACAGCAATGTTAATTGCATCAGAGGGACGAAGATCAAAGCTTATAATCTCAGCATCATTGTCGGACTGAAATGACAATCATATTAAAGGTAATTAAGTTGCATACCCTGGCCTAAAAATGTACTGAAATGTGGAAATGTGGTCTGTCAGCATAGTAACAGCATTTTACACACCTTTGTTAGGTATAATTGTGCATAATAAGCCTCATGCACCCTTTTGGTAACGCGAACAAGTTTAACCTTCAAACAGGGGAACTGTCAGATCAAGCATAAAAGATGACACTAAGTACAGATAGAGCATAAATAACAAGCTTACCGTGTAACCCATCTTCTCAACCATGTCATTCACAACTTGATACATTGTTGGTCTGGCCTGAAACAAAGCCAACATTCGTCTTTTTCAGTAACGGAATAGAAAAATGCTGCAAGAAATTTGGCAGGATGGCTTTACAAGCACCTAGATAGGAAAACTTACAATTTGGACATTGCGTACAGCTGCCATGAGCAGCGCACTTGGCATCTCCACTGTCATACAAAAGAGACAAATTAGAGGGCCTTACTTGTTTTGTGCACTAAGAGATGGTCTAGTCATTTAAGCAAATGAATGAAATATCTACGTACAAACAATAATAGGGAGAAGCAGCCCTGTCCCATCTTCCATTCTTAATACAATCGCTGGATGTGGAGCATAATCAGGTAGATGACCTCCTTGTGGATTATTATGGATACATTTCAAATACCTGCCATCTCTCATTTTGATCATGAAACCATCTGGCCCACTTCGCACTTCAACTACACGAGAAGAACAGGAAAGTTACTCCACCATAGAAAATTTGCTACCCTTTTTTTAATTTATTTATTTACTCGGGGACAAGTTGTGTATCCATATTTTTCTTCACATGCTTAAAAAAGGGTAGACATCAGTCTCAATTTTTTCAACTATAAGATTGTCTTTTTAACTGACACGAAAGCAAAAGACCGCCAACAGTAAGGTCTGCAACCCGACTCCGAAACTTCACCAGAAATCACACAGATAAGTTGGAAAATTTATGGGAAATGTCATCACACTCTGGAAGAACCATCTCAAAACTAAATTAGAACATTATACTTCATATATATATATATATACATATATATATAGTCATTATTTTGCACAATGAATCCCAGCATGATCACTAGTGAAATCTTTATTAGACAATTATCCCAGCATTATCAATTGTGTTTTCTCATAAAAGAACCAAAGTATGCCAATAAGGAATATAGCAAGTAAGCATACCAGCTTCGACCACACTAGAGTTCACATAATCTGCATCGCTTTCATTGGAATTCTCTGCCATGCTACCATTCCCATCTGATGGTGAACTATACGTGCATTGTATCACCTTGTTTACTCGTGATCGTGGTTGACGAGCCACATTAACCCGGAAGCTAGAGATCCCGTTGACCCCCCAGAACCTACTCTTCAAAATCCTAGCCTTCACTACAGAAGAAATGACAGGAACAGCAAACTGCCTCGTTTGCTTTCCACGAACCACAGGACAAATGACAGGCCCTTGCAGAGAGCTCATTCTGCCTACTCTGAAATCTAGTTAAGACAACAATTACAATATAAGTAAGGATCATACACAAATATCATATGATTAGAACATTTCCCAGGTCAAAACCAGCATTTTGTCATGGATCTCCTCCAAAGTTATTCCTTTTTAAGATTTACCTTGGCACATCACACACATGGTGTATATGAGCATATATAAGCAGCCTACTAATTTACAACAGCAGCTCAATCACAAACTACTAAGTGTTCCTTGTATGAATTCCAGTCCTAAAAAGGGAGCAAAGCTTGGTGCACTAAAACTCTCGCTATAGGCCGGGTCCAGGGAAGGACCCGACCACAAGGGTCAATTATATGCACCCTTACCTTGCATTCCTGCAAGAGGTTATTTTCAAGGCTTGAAAACATCGTCCAGTCCTAAACTAACAAATGCCACTTGCATGAATTCTCTATCTCCAGAGGCAGAGCCCCCCTTCAGCCTTCACTAAAAAATTACACTACATATATATAAGGTCAAAATTACTTCTTCTTTTTTTCCTTTCGTGTGTTTACCTACATATTTGAATCCCGCAATAAAATCCCCTTGAAAATTCTATTCGGACCTATTTCATTTCAACACCAAGAATTTGTCTTTTATGACAACTAAGGGTTCTCACATATGACAAATAATTTGACAAACTACAAGTGAATCCAATAAAAAACCAGAGGATTTCAAAGCAACATATTTGCTCCAATTGACCAATCAAAATAATTCCATGGGTTATCACAACTTCAGTCTTAACAGTCTATATATCACCATGAACACGAAATAGATAAAAAGATCCAATTTTTACACTTGAATTTCGGTAAAAATTAAAGATCAACCCTTCACTTTCTCCACAGTGATCAACAAGCAAATTAATTAAATATGTTAAGCGTCCGATCGATCCAAAAAGAACAATAAGAATAGCGTTAGGTACTACCTGGATCAGCGATCGTAGGTTGAACAAGAGTAAAGGCTTCAAACAATTATGCGAATATTAGAAAATTGATAAGGATAAAACCAAAAAATAGATATTTTAAGGCCGACAAAGAAGTATGGATAAAGGAGAAGAAAATTAGTGTGAGAGAGAAGATAAGAGATATAATGATGAAGGAAGAAAGAGAAGAAATGAAGAAGAATAGTTAAAGTAGGAGAGGGGACTGTGGGAGTAGTGTAGATATTTCAATTCCATTGGACAAGGAAAACTACTTTATCATATTCTTTTTTATGTCCTCTTACCTTATGCCCAAGGAAAATGATGTTGCTTCTACAAATTAATTAATTAAAAAGAAAACAACATTCTAATTTCTTTTTTTTTTTTGGAAAATGCACAAGTACTCGGACTATAATTAAAATTTAGAGACACACTTAAATTTTAACTTGATTTTATTATCTCCTTAAATTTATTTTTTTCATAATTAATATCTCTTATTTATCTACTTAAAACACACCTAACCAGTTAAATTAAATTATGTGTAGTATATGCGCGGACCTCACATGCCATATAGGCAAATAAGAAGTATTAAATTATGAAAAAAATAAGTTCAGGAGGGTAATAGGACCAAGTAAAAGTTTAAGTGTGTCTCTGAAATTTTGGTTATTAATGTTAACAAATTAATATTTTGAATGATCTCTATAATAAAATTTTTTTAAAAAATCATCTAAATGAATATAGTTGGTGTAAAATGTATCAAAGATTTGGCCCTGAACACATGTTGCACAAATATTGCACAACACTGCAAAGTCGAAAAATACTATTTTTTATTTCGTTATATAAGTATGCAATATAAGCATTTTAATCAAGTTTTGAAAAAAAAAACTAGAAGATTGGAATTTCTTACTTGAAGTCAAGTAGCAGGTCGTGACATATCGCTCTCAAATTTTCTCCGCTAATTTTTTTGATCTAAAAATATACTCTGACATTTTTTTTAGTTCAAACATATAACCAAAATCTCAGAGACACACTTAAACTTTTACTTGGTCCTATTACCCCTCTGAACCTATTTTTCGTAATTTAATGCACCTTATTTACCCTTAACCACACGCCTAAGTTTTTGTGTGTAGTACACGTGCACACCCGACATGCCACATAAGCAAATAAGGGGTATTTAATTATGGAAAAAATAAGTTCATGGGGTAATAAGACCAAGTTAAAGTTTAAGTGTGTCTCTGGAATTCTGATTATAGTCTAGGAGGATACTTGTGCATTTTCCCTTCTTCTTCTTTTTTTTTTTAAAAAAAAAAATGTGCTCCCAAGTTGATTAAATATGACATGATATATTTTTGAGTTATCGAAGATATGATTATAGATAGAAGGTTATAAAATATTTCCTCTATTTCAAAAATAATAATCTAGTTTGACTTGCCACGGAGTTTAAGAGAATAAAAAAAAATTTTCAATCTTGTGATCCTAAATTAAAATAATGTCAAATTTACCAAAATATCCTTAAATCTTGTGGTTTGAAACATGCCACGTGGAAAGTCAAAATTAAAATTCACCTTCTACCGAAAAAGATCCACCCTTTTTGTTACTCCCTCCGTCTCAAATTAATTGTATTTTTGAGTTTTTTTTTTTCAAGGTTCAAAATAGTTGAATTTTTCAAAGTTCAACATGAATGTTTGAAGTTTTTTTCATATTTGCCCTTTTATTTATTAAACTTTTACATTTTCTAGGAAATAAATTATACTATATAGTTATGATTTTACAAAGGGCAATAGTGAAAAGTATGGTGTAAAGTTTGTTTTTGAATGTTTTTCTTAATATGTGTGCATTATCTGACAAATTCAGTTAATATGGGATAAAGAAAATATTTGTCAAGCCTCACTGCTATAGAACTTCCTATAGAAAATTGCAATTGCGGTTTATCAAACACTCGGAAGATCACTGAGATGTTCGATTTAGCTCCCAAAGGTAATTCAACCGGTCCTTTCCCAACCTATACAAGAAGAGTGAAAGATAACAACAGGGAATTTGGGTCCTAACTAAATGTAACACAAACTATCATTCCATATATCATATCAGTTGAGTCCATCTGATTCGTTCTTATCTATAAGATAAGGAAATAGAGTACAAAATTTATAACTTCACGGATGTAAAGGGATTCGAACCCTCAATATTTCACAAAATACTTTAATTTTCAAAATCGACTCTATCAAAAAGATGAATCATTCTTTTTGAAACAGATAAAAAAATAGGTCATTTCTATTATAGTAAAAAGTTAGTATATAGGAGCGTATTGTTTTATCATCGATTTATGGATCCATGTTAGCTAATAACGGTAATAGTATAGTGTTCTGTAATTCTATATTGTATCGTTTTTGTAATATGTATATTAAAAATATCTTTTATATCAGAAATAGGCATAAGATGAGTGTATATTCTACTGTTTTTTTTTTTCATTTTATGGTGTTAACCGAATATATTGTGGTTGGAATGTAACTTTTGTGATAATTGACTTATAACTTTACATTTTTTAGTTCTTTGTGTTCAAGCTAAATACTAATTACATTAATTTTCTATTTAATTATAAATAACAACATTCAATATATATTAAAAGATGAACAAGCAAATCTATTATTTGATTCACTTGATGAATAGACATCGATAAAAATATATAAAATAACAAGTTTGACTGAATGTATTTTTCAATTATAAATAAAGTATGGCGATGTAAAATTTATAAAGTCGATATATCATCTATTTGTAATAGATTATATTCGTTCTTTACTATTTTAATAGTTGTCTTTCGATTTAGTTTGGACTTCTTGGCCAACCTCATATAAAATTGTATCATATTTTATTATATGTATTATTTATTATTTTACTGAATATTTTATTATCATTGTAGTTAATTTTAAATGATTGACTAGCTTTTTATTTTATTTTAAATTCCTTTAATTTGATATTCTAGTTTTGTGCTTCAGGATGCTTTTATAAGTAAAATGTATTCTTTTTTGGGTGTTAGATATTTTTTTAATTTTGGATATGTTGCAAAATATCAGAGGATGAAAGGGGTAGTTGTGTCAATTAAAAAAATACAGGTTTGTTTGCATACGGGGAACGTCATTATCAAGCAAACTGATGCCGGCCGACGAAATTAAAACTTCCGTGCAACTGCCACGTGTACTCATAGTGGATAAGGGTCCTTCTGTTTGTCAAGTTATCAAAATTGGGGTCCTTGGTTTGCAAATTATTCTGTGGGCTCGTCTGTTAGGATACTAGAATCTGGGTCACTCTCTAGAATATCAATAGGATTTTTCGGAAACGGCGAGGGACAGCGCGAAACGAAGGAGAGAGATGAGCGAGAAAAGAAAGAGGGCAAGGAAGAAGAGAAAGGAGATTATTATACTTATATAATTACTAGGTAAATTAAATTGATAAATATAATCCATTTTTGAATATAATTTATATTCAACTATATTTATATCATTGAAGATAATTTGTATTGTTGAATCAACAAATACAATTTGTATTAATCAATTCTGTATATATCCAAATACATATGTACTCGTATTTTGTATCATTAAGAAGATTGAAGAGTATAGAATTGACATTTATCATTTGTATTTTTATAGATGATCATTAATATTTGTATATGTATAAATGTCCAATAACATTTATATTTGTATATTGATTATTATAATTTGTATATATATCGAGACAAAGGAGGAGAAAAAGGTGTAAGATAGAGAAGTGATAGGTAGGGGAGAAAGGTGAGCGAGAGACGACAAATAAAGACAAGTAAAATTGTAGAAAATAAAAGAGAGAAAAAAATTACAACAAAATGTAATTATTAACTATAAATTACAATTCTTTTAAATTATAAAAATATATTATAAATAAATACCACATGTTTACCGGTTAGAGAATCTACTCATTGCAAAGACTATCAATTTTTTCCCTTAATGTTATTATTGCTCGAACATTTAATTACGAGAAAAAATGAAAAGAAAAAGGTCTTATAGGTGGGGAAAATATCTATATTGTCTTTTATTTATCCCATTTTATTATTTGAAAGTTAGCTGCTATTTTATCTGTTTCATCAATACATATCTTTTTAAAAATATGTTTATAATAAATTTAATATGAACTAACTTTACGTTCCATTTTGTCTTAACGTGAACTATTTTTAACTATATAAATGTATAATAGTGGATTCAAAATCTTTTATTTTCTCTTAAACATTATATTAAGATAAAAAAATATTACATAAAATAATACAGAGGAAGTATTATATTAAAATAGTACTTCCCCCATTTCATATTACTTGAATTTTTTAGGCTTTTTTCCAAGGTTCAAATATTTAAATTGTTTAAAATTTCAAGATAAATATTATAAAATTTTTTCATATTTGTCTTTTTATTTATTGAACTTTTACATTTTCTACGATATAAATTACACTACATATTTATATGATTTTATAAAAAACTATAATTAAAAATATGATATAAATTTTATTTTTAAATATTTTTCTATATATATATATATTTTACAAATTTAATTATTTTGAAACG
>DF360389.1:30481-42553 GCA_000787875.1 Solanum virginianum | reverse complement strand
TAGGAGGAACTATATATTATGGATGCACAATAGCCATTTTTGAGGGTCAACTTGATGCTTATTAGTTAAGTTAGCATAAAATTGGCAAATTTGCATCCTTATGATCACATGTGACTTGGAATTATTGGGATTTCGGAATAAGTGAGAATTATTCATAGTGAGTGGAGGAAAAGTCTATGGCACTTGAGTCTCCAAAGGAAATAGTAAGATGTTTACAATCACATTTAGCTTAGGATTAGTAAGACCTCAAAATAGTAGAAAGTTAATCTTACTTGATAACAAAGTCATATGTACAAAGTTTGTCTAAAGCTCTTTTATTAATTTCAAGGCATTAGGCCTAGTTGGCTTCAAGCTTGCAAATTTCTCTTAGTGCTCAAACTTGTTATTATTATTTTGGAGGCTCACACCTTGTTAGCACACATACTTGGAGTGCCTAGGAATTAAAATAAGATAGGTTCTATACTTGTTAGGAAGTGGCAATGTACACTTTAGGCTTGTGTGAAAGACTTGGGGAATTTTTCAAATATGCCATAACTGATGGTTACAACTAATCATGCCAAGAAAACAAGAACCTTACATACCTTCTTTTCTTGTCCAAGTAACTACCAATCCAATATGACTCCAAGCTAACTTTCCGATTGCACCGAATCTACAAATAGCATAATGCACACACAAGTTTTTATACTTTTTCCCACTCTCATAAGTGCACAAGAAATGCATTTAAAACTCACAATACACAAAGATATCAATTTACAACAAATTGGCACTCATACAAGCTTATGTCCCCAATTTGAAATTTCACTCTACAAGCTTTATTTTCAACAAACCAATCAAATTTTCTTGGTTATCCATCCATAATAACATCATTAAAAACAATAGAAACCATTAATTAAACTTAAAGGAAGAAGAATCACAACATACCTCAAAACCCTTCTCAACACTTCAAATCTTCACACACGAGTTTCTACTCGTTTCCTTGACAAACCAAAGCTTTTACAACTCTTGGGGGATCCCATATACCATGCTTGAAGCCTTAGAATTGAAGAAATAAGCAAAAATAACAATTTTGTTGTTATGTAACTGTAGCAGGCAGAGAGCCTAGTTACTGTTCACAGGCTGCTCAATTTTGTCTAAGTGTGGAAATGTCTCATTTCTTCCTTTCCCTCATATATATAAGTGTATGTAATTATATAGAATAAAAAAAACTGTCATGGGCCTTTCTTGGTGACTTAAATGAATGAATAAATAAACCAATAATAGGTTATGGCCACTTAACAAATTTATTCTTGGTTAACTAACACTTGAATCAATCGCAAGTCACACACTTAGTTTCTAAAATTGCATTTCCTCACTTGCAATTTACTAACTGAAAGGTTTAATGACCTTGGTCCTGTAGGTGTATACTTCTACATGTAACATGTCCATAAGCTTATATTAACCAACCTCTACAAGGATCCCAAACAAAATTTCAAATTCCTCAAAAGTGTACTAAAGTGCCAAACACCTTGCAAGTGACACTAGTGACCTCAAATGTTAGCCATGGTATCGAAACAAAATTGTACGGGTTCTAACAATTTAGGATCAAAGTGGCATTATCAAAAAATTTGGGACTAAAGTGGAATTATTAAAAGTTGGTTCTAGAATGTAAGGTGGGGCCTACTTGAATTTGTGCCAACTCCTAATTGGACCAAGTGTGTGGTGTGGATCAAAAGTTGTGTGTATAAATATAACATGACTCTTTTCTTTATTTCATTTCATATCTATACTTAGAAAAATCTTAGAAAAATTAAGAACAAAGCCAAGAACATCAAGGGACGTTCGGCCAAGACCATGGAAAACCAAAATTCATTTTTTTTCCATTCCAAATTATTTTGAAGATAAAAACTGTCACGCCCCAAATCCCATTAAGGCAGATCGGCACCCGTTGCCGATAAGGCCCGGGAGAATCAACCTGTATCTATGCATTTTCTATATGCATTATAAGGAATTCCACCTTCAGTATGCCTTTAAGAAAGTAAATAGCACTAACAAGCCAAAAGGAAAAACATATGACTAGGCCGTTGGGTCACGCTGTCCAAAGTATAAAATATGACCACATTTTAATTTACATAGTCTACAAAGCCTCTAAAAAATAACAAGTATCTGATAAGGGTCGAGACAGGCCCCACCTCAACTAACTGTACAATATAAAATATAAGCTCTAGACATTCAAATCCCTGAAGTAACCTAAAGCTTGGTAACCATAGCTAGATATCCGGTACTCCTACTGGGGAGATCTACTAGCACTTATACCTGCAACATGAAATGTAGGTCCCCCGTAAGGGACGTCAGTACAAGATAATGTACGAAATATGTAAGGCGGGAAACACTGTATATGAAATAACAACTCAAATGAAACTATGCACTGATGTATGGTAAGAGACCACCTTTGATTATACTGTGGGATCATGTACTTTACATTCTTTATATCACTTTAACTTTACTGTAAAATTTGTAAAATCTGTGCATAACATGTACTATAAAAGACCCAGCTGATTAGGGGTAAACTATATTGGGTTCATCCCTATGCTAGGCTAGTGTTCTAGCCCCCTCGGGTTACCCCCGGTGATAGGATCGACCCTGGCTAGGTGACTCTCTCACCCCCTCAGGCTACGACCTATCTATAAGTAATATACTTGACCTTTCAATTACCTTTGAGATGATCTTTTGCTGGTCACATTATTGGAGCTGTGGAACTGTGTAGGCAGCATATGACATATAAATAACCATACAAGATAATATGACAATGAAGGGAGTATGTTACACGAATAGTCAAATATGTATGAGATGAAACAACTTATGGACTTTATTTTGGCAACAATAACCCATATAAGTTGGTATCTACATGTGTATGTAGTTATAAAGGTGACTATGTAGGAAAGCATATGAACATATGAAAGAGTGGAGACACAGCTAGTAGTCATGTTGGAGTTGGTATGTGCCTTTATGTGCCAAGGAAGACTATAGGTTTCATGCCAAGTAAAAGGGAAGCAAATAGCCTTACATACCTCGCTATACGACCTCGCTATTACCTGGGATAACCTTCCCTTCCACCAAATATTTAACTACAGCATAATAAGTAATAAAACCAACATTAGCAGCCAACAAACACATCTTGGCA
This sequence comes from Solanum virginianum, assembly GCA_000787875.1. Taxonomy (NCBI): domain Eukaryota; kingdom Viridiplantae; phylum Streptophyta; class Magnoliopsida; order Solanales; family Solanaceae; genus Solanum; species Solanum virginianum. The sequence continues at coordinate 39,393 of DF360389.1, read as the reverse complement.
ACCCAATTTACACATAAACAATACACGGGCGGCAAACATGTAGTTATAACGTAAGTGTATTATTCCAACGTTTTCGCCTCTAATTGTATTTTTTAATGCACATTATCATCTACACATCATGTATAGCCTATTGTAGTACCATAACAGCCTCATAATAGCCCCCAAAATAGAACATATAACAGTTTTACACAACATACAAACGGACAACATAATGTCACATTCTTTTGTTATCTTTCAACGTCGACAATCCCAAACTTATCCCAACTTTAACCAGCCTATCCTCAATACATTTATACATAATAACAGACTTAAAACAGTCTCATAACTGTACCAAATCAGTCATGAAAGACATGAAGCAATAGCCTTATATACCTCAGCCTAAACACATACTTAAACTTTCTTACCTTAGACTCCAAGATTAAACTCTTCTTCAAGAACCCTAGAGGGTTATTTTGGCTGCCCTTTGAAGTGAAGAAAGGAGAGAAAAGATTTCTTAAGAAAGCTGAAAAGTTTGCTCCAAACGTTTGTGAAATAACTTGCTGTTGTGAGCTCTTTTTAAAGGGATTTTTGGCCGACCTTGGCTAGAATTTTTAACCAAATATTAGCATGTCTTAAGAATTAGGTGATGCAGCAGCTTGGCCCTTAGATTTGGGCCAAAATGGATCTCCAAATTGATGGACTTGGGCTGTCCAATTTGCAGATTTTTCTTCACTTAGAGTTTGGCCTATTTGGCTAAGTAAATTAGAATGTAGTTGGGCCTTTTCCTTCCTTCATGTTGTGCTATAAATATGGCCCACCTATAGTACTAAAACATGGGCCAAAGATACACTTGTAACTCAGACTTTATTCATAATCGGAATTGGACAAACTCGACGTCGGGCCTCATCTCCGTTTAACTAGCATGCTTAAGCTAAGCAAATAGCTGATTCACCTGCTAGCTTCCTAAGTCCTACAAGCACCTCAATTCTCTAACTTATGTTAAGGTTGTAATCTCCTTAATTTGACACAAAACATGTCTATGCTCGACCCACTCCAGCATTAGATACACATATCACCCTATCACACGAGATTCAAACACTTTTAAAACTTGGCACTAATTTGAAAGTACATATAATGTTTGAGGTACATAGTACTCATACATGTAATGTGTGGGGTGTTACATCCTCCCCCCCTTACGAACATTCGTCCTCGAATATTAGCACAATTAGGTAGCTTAACCATGTTCAAGCCTTTACTCACACAAATTTTCTTTGATAGCACATTAAGTATTCAGTCACACATACCTATTAGTGTCCCAATTCTTCATGTTGGACCTCCTCTTTAACTTCAAATAAGTAAGGGTATCTTAATTTCATCAAGTCCTCAGCCTCCCATGTTATCTCTTCGGCCTGCTGGTCCTCTTTAACTTCAAATAAGTAAGGGTATCTTAATTTCATCATGTCCTCAGCCTCCCATGTTATCTCTTTGGCCTGCTGGTTTCTCCAAAGTACTTTCATTGAAGCTATTTCCTTATTCCTTAGCTTCTTAACTTGCCGATCTAGAATAGCAATAGTTACTTCTTCATATGTGAGATCTTCTGTAACCTGTACATCCTCAATAGAGGTGATATGAGATGGGTTACCTATGTATTTTCAAAGCATCGAGACATGGAAAACTGGATGAACTATTGAAAGCTCTTGGGATAGCTCTAGTTCATATGTAACCTGCCCAAATCTTTTAATAATCTGATATGGTCCTATGTAACATGGGCTCAGTTTCCCTTTCTTGCCAAATCTCATAACCCCTTTCATTGGAGATACCTTTAAGAATACCCAATCGCCTACTGCGAATTCCAATCCTCTTCTTCTAATATCCGCATATCATTTGTGATGGCTTTGGGCTATTTCTAGACATTGTTGTATTACTTTTGTTAGAAACCATATTTTTGTGCACTGAATCAATTACGGAGAATTGGGACCTAAAGGTCAATTCTAGAAATTTTGGGGGCAAAGTGGTAATACAGCAAGGAGGAGTATATGTTTAGGTCTATGTGTGTACACATGTATTATATGTAATGGTAAATTTTGGACAAGTGTTCTTGTCACCAATAATACATTTGGAACAAGATATTTTTGGTCAAGGGGGATTTTATCAACAATCCATTGAGCCAAGTGTGTGGGTGGGACCAAGAGGTCCCATAACCTTATCATATATACATATAGGTGTATATGTGTCATGGTATAAGACAAAAGCTTCATATCTTAGAAAAATTGAGTAAAAATACTCCCAAAGTTGAAAAACCCTCTCGGGTTTGCTTAGGTAAAAGAACAAATTTGTGCGTTTTCGATCTTTTAATTATTTTCACCCTTCAAGACTAGTATATCAAGTCCCCCAAATATCGTGAAAGCATTGATTTGTTGAGGAAACATCTAGAAATTTGGATTTTTGCGATTTGAACTTCTTGAAGGGTTATTAAGGTATGTTGAATTTTTCTTTAGTTTGAGTTAAATTAAAGCTTGTAAGTGTGTTAAAGGAGTATTAAATTGAAAAGGAAACCATGACAATTGTTTGTTTAAGGTGGATTATAAGATTGAATAAGTTGGGTTTGAAATTTTGGGAATTTTGGGTTTATGAAATTATTTTGTCTTGGAATCTTGTAATTGTGTTTACTTATTATGGAAATGAGCTTTGTGGGGTGGAAAAAGTATTAGAAATTGTTTGGTTGTATAAAACCTTGTAGTTGTGTTGAATTGACATAAAAATGGCTCTTGTGGGAGTAATGAAGTAGTGGGAATGGTTTGTATATACTCATGGGGTTGGAGTCGCATTTGAGCCTTTAAGTGTTCCAAATTATAGCGTTTTAGTGTTGGGAGTTGACGTTGAGTGTTGGGGTAATGTGTTAGAATTCTTGGAACATTTAGAAGTGGTTGGGTATGCTAATTATATATATACATAGTGGGCTATCCAGATTTTTCAATTTGGCAAGAAACTAAAATGTAGCGCTTTGACGTTGTGAGATTTCGGCTAACGTTTGAATGAAGAAAATGGATTCTAAATGTAGGTAGAGATGTTTGGGTATATTAAGTACGTAGATAATATATATGTTGCCCCTGATTTTCAGTTTTGATTAGAAGTGGAATTTGTTAGCGAATTAGTAAAGTTTTGACCTTGGAATGGTTTAGTGTTGTTGTGTGACTATTATTGCTATTGTTGTTGATGAAATAGGGCCGGGATGGAGCCCTGGGGTAGCCTAAATGTAAGAGAAGATGCGGGCGAAATTTTGTAAAACTTGGAAAAGTTTAGTATATAAAGCCGTAAAGGAATATAATTAATAATGTGCGTTATTGTGATATTTGTAGACATTGAACGTCCGGAGGCATGAGTCGGATTAGCTTGACATTGGGGTTGGTTTGGTGGAGTAAGTAAGGTATGTAAAGTATTTTTGTTCTTTGGCATGAATCTTAGTTAACGCTATAAGTTCAAAATTTTCCTTTCTTCGATGAGTCGGACCTAACTAGGCCATATATTCTTTCTTGGTAGTTTGAGAGTAAAACTTGGCCTATTTTGTTTTCCCTTGATCTTAAAATGGGATAAGTTGGTAAACTTGAAAGTTTGATAAATTTGTAAAGAAAGCTTGACAAATTTGCAACTTGTGGAAGGTTGCCAAGTTTGAAATAATATGTATTATTTTTTTGGACATGAACAATTTATTTTTATCTTGGAATGACTTAGTATGATATCCTTCACCGGTTCCCAGGCCGGTGGTAGTCATGCGTAGTATACTATATAAATATATATATATATATTTTCGAAGTTGGCTGGATACGGCGGGGTCGGCTTGGCCCAAGGGTCGGCTTTGCTTAGTTGGAGTTATGCTGTGATTGGGCCTTTGGTTTGGTGGCATCTTGCCACATATGGATTTGTGAGTTCAGGGACGCCGACTCACATTTCCTACATTTGTGATTTGTGTTGGAGACTTTGGGATTTTGAACTTTTCGGAGTTTGTCGGTCAGCATCATTCTGATTTGTTAGGCATCAATTTGCTATGTTTTTAAAAGACTGAAGAAACTTTCTTTTGACATTTGCATATGATTTGGACACTTTATACCTTTGTTTGGATTATTACTCTTGGATATCATTTGTACCTTTCGCTTTACATATTTGGTACGTTCTCCATACTGACCCCCATTGCCTCGGGGGCTGCGTTTCATGCCCGCAGGTACCGACGCCCAAAGCAGCAGGCCACCAGCCTAGGATCTATCTGCTGATTGAAGAGCTCCCTTGTTTCGGAGCACCTTTTGTATACTTTCTATTTTTACAGTATGTATTGTGCATATTCAGGTACGACGGGGCCCTGTCCTATCTTTTTGATTCAATTTGTTCAGTTTGTCTGTGTATAGAGGTTTGTGGACTCGTGTGAGTCTGGGATGTATTCATTTGTATATTCTGTATGTATGTTGTGTATGCTGGGCAGTTTAACCGCAGTGGTAACCTTATCGGCCTGCATATATGTTTATATATGTTTAGATATATCTATACTGTTGCTGGGACTCTTCTGTTTGCAGGTGGGTTAGTCCATAAAATAGAGAAAACTCTGTCAAAATTTCTGTAAATAAGCTAGCCTTGGGATTTAGGTTAAGTTTGTATATTTTAGTACCCACATCGGGTATTAGTCAAGGCCTATAGGTTGGGTCGTGATAGAAGTGGTATCAGAGCGGTTAGTCCTCGGAGTGTCCATAAACTGTGTCTAGTAGAGTCCTATTTATCGGTGTGTCGTGCACCGCATCTATAAACAGGAGGCTATAGGGCCCTTAGGATATGTCTCTTTTTTTCTGATCTTAGATCGTGCGTTAGAGCGCTGTTGACGTTGTGAGATTTCGGCTAACGTTTGAATGAAGAAAATGGATTCTAAATGTAGGTAGAGATGTTTGGGTATATTTCGTGCGTTAGATCATCTGTTTGTTGCCGCTGATTTTCATTTTTGATTAGAAGTGGAATATGTATTGTGATTTCAGATATGCCACCAAGGAAGGTACTAGCTGGCCGCCGGGGTAGGCCTTCAGTAGTCGGCGAAACCCTTCGGGGCTGGGGGACTCGACGAGGTTGGGGGGCTACTAGGGCTCGTGGTCTGCTGGAGCCAGAGGTTGTACTCTCGGCAGCGGTTTCAGTTACTCTGCCAGCTCCAGAGGTTCGGGTGCCAGAACCTCTGACTCCCTAGGCGGGTGCAGAGATTGGGGAGCTACGAGAGTTGGTATAGTTATTGACGCAGATTGTGATACGTCAGGCTCAGCGGCAGTAGGCTGGTAGTAGTCATGCAGCCCATCGGGATAGTTCCCGGGCCCGTGATTTCCTAGGATGTGGACCTCCAGAATTTTTTGGGTCTAAGCCCTTAGAAGACTCGCAGGAGTTTATAAGACAGATGCAGTGGACGTTGAGGGTGATAGGGGCGTTAGAAGCAGAATCAGTGGAGTTAGCATCTTATCGGCTGTAGGATGTAGCAGCAAACTGGTATGAGTCGTGGTTGCTAAGCAGAGGTGAGGGTGCCCCGCCAGCCGTCTGGGGCGAGTTTACAGAGGCATTCCTAGCACACTTTTTGCCTCCGGAGATCAGGCGCGCCAGGGAAGATAAGTTTCTGATGCTGAGGCAACGAGGTCGGTCTGTCCGAGAGTATAGCCTGGAGTTTGATTCCTTGGCCCGATATGTCCCTGTTCATGTTTCCAGCATGATGGATTGGATGCATCGTTATATTTTGGGGCTGGATTCCTATTATATTGATAGTTGTCTTTTGCTGGCTGCCCAACCTGGGATGGGCATTGCCCGTATCTAGGCCCATGCCCAGGGTATGGAAGATCGGCGTTGAGGGCGTCAGATGGATAGAACAGATGAGAGGGGATAGCCCAAGCGGGCTAGATCATCCGGTTCAGTAGTAGAGTTTAGGGGTAGATAGTTGTAGCAGCAGCAATATAGGCCTCCTCCTTGATCCGCTCGGAGCACACCTTCTCAGACCTCTAGCAGGCGACCAACCGGCACGAGTCAGTCAGTAGCTGTACCGGGTTCTAGCAGTGAGTCCAGATTCTCTATGCCATTGTGTTCTCATTGCGGGAAGCAACACCTGGGAGAGTGCTTCCGTGTCATAGGAGCTTGTTTTCTATGTGGTTGTCAGGGCCATCAGATGCGGAACTGTCCCAGCATTGGTGGTGCAGGAAGATTAGGCCAGACTTCTGGTGCGGCCGGAGCTTCTTCTTCTGCCTCCATGGCTATGTGCCCTATGGGGCGAGGTACTCCAGCAGTAGCAGGTTGTGGCATAGGTCGCGAGAGTGCGTCAGTTTTTTGCGGTCCCTCAAACTGTATTTATGCTTTAGCTAGCCGGTAGGATCAGGAGGCATCTCCAAATGTGATTACAGGTACCTTACTTATTTGTTCCTGAGACGTGTATGCATTGATTGATCCCGGCTCTACTCTGTCATTTATTTCTCCGTTGGTTGCTTGCACAATTAATATCAAGTCTGAATTGATAGAACGTTGTGAGGTTGCAACTTCGGTAGGGGGCTCTATTATTGTTAGCAAAGTTTATAAATATTTTTTTGTATCTATTGGTGACTGTTGTACTCAGGTTGATTTGATATAGTTAGATATGACTGAGTTTGATGTAATTATGGGTATGGATTGGCTAGCTTCCTCTTACGCTAATGTTAATTGCCAGAAGAAAATAGTCCTATTCCAATTCCTAGGAGAACCGATTGTAGAATGGTCGGGTACTATTGTGACGGTGAGGGGTAAGTTTATTTCATACCTCAAGGCCTGTAAGATGATCAGGAAAGGTTATCTTTATCACGTGGTTTGGGTACATGATTTAAATGCTGAGTCTCCGACTTTTTGGTCTGTCCCTGTGGTTAATGAATTCCCAGATGTATTTTTGGATGAACTTCTTGGCCTCCCTCCTGAGTGGGAATTGGAGTTTGCTATTGACTTATTGCCCGACACTCAGCCTATCTCGATTCCCCCGTATAGAATGGCGCCTGCCGAGCTAAAGGAACTAAAAGAGCAGTTGAAAGATTTGTTAGAAAAAGGCTTTATTCGGCCTAGTACCTCACCTTGGGGAGCTCCGGTATTGTTCATAAGGAAAAAGGATGGGTCGCTGCGGATGTGTATCGACTATCGGCAGCTAAATAAGGTAACCATAAAGAATAAATACCCCCTCCCCAGGATTGATGATTTGTTTGACCAGTTACAGGGTGCTAGGTGCTTTTCGAAAATAGACCTGCTGTCAGGATATCATCAGGTGTGGGTACGGGCGGCAGACATTCCCAAGACAGCGTTCAGAACCTGTTACGGGTATTATGAGTTCAGAGTTATGTCATTCGGGCTAACTAATGCTCCAGTGGTGTTTATGGACCTTATGAATTGGGTGTTCAGATCGTTCGTAGATGTGTTCGTGATTGTATTCATTGATGATGTTCTGGTTTATTCACGATCAGAGGAGGATCATGCGGATCATTTAAGGATGTTGCTTGGCACTCTTCGCCACCAAAAATTATATGCTAAATTCTCCAAATGTGAATTCTGGCTATCTTTGGTGGCATTCTTGGGTCATGTGATAGGAGTTGATGGTGTTTGGGTCGATTCTCAGAAGATTGAGGCCGTAAAGAGTTGGCCTTGGCCCACAACACTGACTGAGGTGTGAAGCTTTTTGGGGCTAGCTGGCTATTATAGGAGGTTTGTAGAGAAATTTGCTTCTATTGCAGCACTTTTGACCAGGCTAACGCAGAAAGGAGCAGAGTTCTAGTGGTCGGATGCCTGTGAGCGCAGCTTTCAGTTATTGAAGGAGAAATTAACTTCAGCTCCAGTTCTGACTTTACCTGATGGTCCAGACGGGTATGTAGTTTATCGTGATGCTTATTGAAGGAGAAGTTAACTTTAGCTCCAGTTCTGACTTTACCTGATGGTCCAGACGGGTATGTAGCTTATTGTGATGCTTCTCGTGTAGGATTGGGTTGCGTACTGATGCAGCATTGCAAGGTTATAGCCTATGCGTCTCAGCAGCTTAAGAAGCATGAGCAGAATTATCCCACTCATGATCTGGAGTTAGCTGCAGTGATCCATGCTTTAAAAATTTGGAGGCATTATTTGTATGGTGTTCATGTTGATATTTATACAGATCACAAAAGTCTCCAGTACATCTTTAAGCAGAAAGAGTTGAACCTGCGGCAGCGGCGGTGGCTAGAATTGCTAAAAGACTATAATATTGATATTCTCTTCCATCCAGGGAAGGCCAATGTCGTAGCAGATGTGCTTAGTCGCAAGTCTATGGGCAGTTTGGCAGACATACCCCCGGAGAAGAGGGAGATCGTTCATGATATTCAGTAGTTAGCTAGTCTAGGAGTCCGTCTGGCAGATGCTGGTAATGTAGGGATTTCTGTTCGAGACAGAGCTGAATCTTCTATTATAGCAGAAATTAAGCAGAGCCAATAAGAAGATCCAGTGTTAGCTCAGTATAAATACCTAGCCCTAACAAAGGGACCGACCCCGTTTGAGCTCTCCCCCGAAGGTACTTTATTGTTCAAAGGCAGGTTGTGTGTACCAGATATTGCAGGGTTGCAGCGATAGGTTATGGGCGAAGCACATCACGCTCGTTATTCTATTCACCCTGGATCGACAAAAATGTACCATGACCTCAGGTGCTTGTACTGGTGGGATGATATGAAGCATGATATAGCAGAGTTCGTTGCCCAATGCCCGAACTGTCAGCAGGTGAAGATAGAACATCAGAAGCCTAGTGGGTTATTGCAGGAAATGAAGATACCGACGTGGAAGTGGGAGATTATCAATATAGACTTTGTTACTGGCTTGCCTCGCACTCCACATAGGTATGACTCTATTTGGGTTATTATTGATAGACTGACCAAATCAGCTCACTTCCTTCCAATTCGGAC